>KZ826406.1:0-14079 GCA_003184635.1 Aspergillus sclerotiicarbonarius CBS 121057
CCCTCTCCCTCTCCTCCTCCCCCAAACAAACCCCCCACCCACACCCACCATCCCAATGGCCAAACAAACCAACGGAACCCCAACCCCAACCCCAATCTTCGCCCTCTTCGACATGTCCCCCCCATCCTCCATCTTCCCATCACCATCTCCAGCCGGAAGCGCCGTCACGGTAGCCGTCGGCCCCGCCAAATCCACCGAATGTTGCAAATCAGGGAAATTGATCAACGTTTGATTGAGTTTGAATGCTCGCCCGGAGGAACAGCATGCCGTGCTGCTACCGCAACACCACATGGAGTTTCCGCAGGGGGTGAGTTGGTAGCTCCAGTTGGAGTTGCCGCCGTTCTATATCCCCAAACAATCAATCAATCAGCTTTAAACATGTCACGACAATGGTCTATGATCGGGAGGGAAATAAATACCGCGTCCCCGCATATATCTCGGGGGAGACAACTCGTTGAGTTCCAGGATGAGTCGGTGCAGAATTCGCGGTAGTACGTTCCACCACCCCCACTTCCTCCAACACCAGAAGCAGGGTTACTACCCGTAGAGGATGAGGAGGAAGAGGAGGATGGGGAACTGGCGATGCACAGACCCGACGGATCACAAGTATCAGGGTTCGCGGCGTTGAGACGACAGCACATGGAGTGAACGCCGGTGATGGAGATGCAGGGTTGATAGAGGGAGTTGGCGACTGGGGCACCGTCGGGGGCGAAGCATTTTGGTTTGGGGGTTAACTGTGTTGATGCCGTTGAGCCTGGTGTTGTTGTTGTTGCGGTGGTGAGGGGGAGAAGTAAAGGAATAATGATAGCAGTGGTGGTGGTGATTGGTTTCATTGTACCGTTCCGTGCTGTGCCGTGCTGTGCCGTGCTGTGCTGTGTAGCTAACCCAATGTAAGAAATATAAGAATGAGTTGAACAACCAATTCAATGGTCAAGAGGACACGGGCTTTATATTACTACCCTACACACGCCTGTGTAACTCCCCAAATATCTCTCTCCCATAGCCAATAGACTATAAAAGGGCAATTAATGAATCCCGAAGTATCCTCAGACCCATGATCAGAAACCCAGTGGCAGGATAGCATGCAGCACCGACCAACCACCAGGCCAAAAATGCCCTGACATTGTCAACCCGAAACCGTGACTCACCCCACTCTATCCGATGGAGATAAGGTCAGCGGTCCGCTATGCTTGGCTACCCGTTAGATGCGTAGATGTGGAACGGGTGCAGGGCTGGGGGTAGCTGGGAGGGTAGGACAGGATGTTTTACCGTGCATGCCAGGGGGTAATGGAGTTCCGGAGATGGACTCCTGGCCAATTATTGGGGTGTGTTTGGATTGTGGGAAATTCCGAGAGATGGTGGGACAAGGGAGGAGAGAGGGATGCATAGTTAAGTAATCTGGGGATTTGATTATCTGCTATGTATGTATGTAGTACGCGCCTTTCTTATCGGTCGTGATTGATATTTGACGCGTCGGCGGGAAAGGGTTCCGACCGTGTAGCAAGCACCGATTCAATTCAATTTATTAAAATATTAATATAGTTCATAGTCAGTTGCTGACATCCAACTCGTCAATCATCCAAGTATATAGAAGAAAACCACTACTTCTCCCGGATCGACTCGGGAATCCCCTCATCCGCCAACGCCTGCATATCCTCCTCCCCCATACTCCCATCCCACCCATTAGCCACCAAATACGCCCGGAACTTCTCATCCCTAAACCGCAAATCCTCGCCCGAAATATCATCCACAAAGAAATACGTCACCGCAATACCCACAATCCCACAAATCGCCGCAATAATAAACGTCCACCGCTTGCCGAGGTTATTCTCGATGGGCGTGAACGCCTGTGTCCCAATCGCACCACCCGCTTTGCCCACCGCCGCAGACAACCCGTAACAAGTGCCCCGAACACCCGTGGCATATAGTTCCGACGACAGCAACCCGAGCATGTTTCCCGGGCCGAAGTTCCCCGAGCTCTGCATCAGGCCGTAGAAGACCACGAACAGGGGGATGATTTTGGTGATTTTCTCGTACGCGCAGCCGATGATCAGACCGAAGATGAGGTAGCCGCCGAACCCGAGCATCATGACGTTTTTGCGGCCTAGTTTGTTGCAGAGCATGGCACCGAGGAAGACACCCGGGAGGGAAATGGCGCCCAGAAGGAGTTGCCATTCGCCGGTGCGCAGGATGGAGGAGTCGTGGATGACGGAATCGATGATGGTGGCGGAGAAGACACCGTTGGGGAAGGTGACGAAGTCTGATGACAGAGACAGAGGTTAGAGGGGATGATTTGGGGAGGGGGGAGGGGGGAGGGGGCAGGGGAAGGGTTTACCGTAGAGGAACCAGGCACCGCATGTGCCGATGAGCGATTTCCAGTAGTACCGGATGACCAAGCCATAGGGAACTTGCTTTTTGATGGCGCCCCGGCGGTACAGAGCCGAGTTCAGCATGCGCCACCGAAAGTAGAACACAGATAGAGGCCAGATGCAACCGATGCCGAAGCAGACCCGCCATACAGTGCTGTAGTGCGATTGGTGACAGGCGGAGAAGACAATCAGGAAAACGAGAACCGCAAACGGACCGCCGAACGACAGCGGGAAGTTGGTCACCATGATGAAGGCCGGACCACGCTTTTCCAAGGCCAAGTCGTTGGCCGTTTCGGATGCGGATACGGAGGAGGCAGGGTATTCACCACCGGTTCCTGACAAGTCAGTATGATGGATCGCGATGGGAGAGATGGATGGTCATACCGAAACCAATAATACCACGGGACACCGTCAACATCCAGAACATGCCTTCGATAGTGACACCGTGCGCTGCGGTGGCCAGGATACCGCCGATCACGATCATCATGGTGGTAAAGACCATGGCTGCTTTACGACCGATGTAGTCGCAGGTAAGGCTGCGAAACTATTAGCAAAGTTTTGGGAGAAGGAAGCTGGCTTACCCGATCACAATCTGGCCGATAACCTCTCCGACGAGCAAGGCATTAGACACCCGTGTGGAGACAGCCGAGACGTATTGCTTGGGGTATTCTGCCTTGAGGAGAACGTTGGCCATGGTCCTGGACGGATTAGCGGCGCAGGGTTATCGTGGCAGGGTAGGTACATGAGGTTGTTCTGATAGCCATCACTAATCATGGCAAATCCACTTGCAACCTGATGATGTCAGAATGTTCTAACTTGTATGAAAGCGGCATCAGGTACTCACAATTGTCAGGTAATCCGAGAGACTCTGCCTCTTACGGGACTCAGTCGGATCCTCGAGGGTGTCGACGGCCTGCACATGAGTCTGCAGGGTGCCGACATCCTTGGGCTGGAAGTCTTTCGAGTTCTCCGTCGACATGGCGATGGCACAAAGAGCAAGTGAGATGATTGAGAAACCTACCCTCCAGCTGGGCACGAGGGCAGGATTTAAAAAGGGCTGCGGCCAAGATGTTGCATGCGACTGCAACCGCACGGCCAATCAGCGGCTGGCCGCGACGGCAGCCATCCTTGTTATCAGTAGCCAATGTGATTGGTGGATGTGAACAAGCTCAGTGGGCCGAGCCAATCAGGGCAGCCCACAATTCCACGTGCCCGGACCCATGGATCCCGTGTGTTGCTTATGAGGGGCGTCCGTTCCTCCACGTTGATATCAAGCATTCTTTGACTGGTGCTCGGCCGTCTCTTAGGGCTCCAGGGGGGGTGCTCCGTACGGATCTCCGAGTGGACTGATAGGCATGGCATGTCTCGTGTCGGGCGGCACGTGGACAAATATCTTGGTAGGGCTGATGTTGCCTGAGCACGTGCTCATCCCCGAAGCAGTGAGTAGCAGGACGTTGTCCGAGATGGAGATCGACGGCATAAGGATGGATATCATTAGATACGTCTCGGTGGAAGTCCGAAGACAAGAAACTTGCAGTTGTGGAGGTTTAGCCTCTCATTCTGTTTCACAATTTCCTGACGTCTTCAGCATGTGATCAATAAGGACTTTTATATAGCCAGAAACGTAATTGCCACTTCAAAGTGTTGCGGCTTGGCAGAAGGTGTGGCGGTCGAGGCCCAGAGCGCCACACCCAGTCACAGCCACTTAATCGTGCCACACATGGATTGGCTCTCAAAGCTAAGCTCCATGGTAGTAGAATTATTGTGGCTTATATGGTGTTGCTTCTGCGCTTCCTTTATTCTTAGCGTCAGTATGTAGTGCTCTTCGAGCCCACCGGCAAGGAACTCCGCCCAAGTTCTTAATTAGGTAGGGGAAGGTGAAGGTGTATCTGTAGCCCCAGTCTCTACGGTTAAATAGTGGTGCTCTGGGAGGCTTCCATTATAGCAGAAGTCTGCGAGCGGCATAGTAAGCAAGAGCAGATCAGTCAAGTGTAGCGGGCCGGTTGATATAGCAACCCCTTGTTGTAGGCATATCTGATGCAAGCTTTTCTGACATGTGCTATTGTTGTGAAATTGTTATAACTGATGTATGTTATTTGAAACGACCAATAATTACAAATTAATTTGAATCTTGGACAAAAACTCAGATAATCATGGCAAAAGTTTTGCAGCGATTCTAAGCCATGCAAAGAAAACTCTGTAACAGTGACTGCAATTTTAACCCAATTCGCTCGTACTCAGTCCCCTTCTAAAAATAGACAAAAAAGTTCAAAACACAGACACCCACATAATATACACCTGTGATCTCACCAGAGAAGATAATTCCCGAGTATGCATATAACCACTTTCCTTTCAAAAGCCGAGGTGAAAAAAAAAAAAAGAGAGAGAGAGAGAGAAAGAAACTTCTGCCTCAATGAAGATCATTGTAAGCCCAATATCAAGGCTCAGCAGAGGATATCGCAGATGAAGATTGCAAAAACCTATCGTGGCTGATGAGCTCTGAATGAGACAACGCTGTCACTATTAGCAAAACCCTCATCTTATCTTGTTGCTTCACCTACGCCCTGAGATTTGGATCGGAGAGTTGAAATTGCCACTACATATTATCTCCACATTACCCGACTGACGTCTGTTTCTGAATTCTGTTTAGCATGTCAGTCCACGCAGTCGTTCAAGATAAAGGGAAATACCATCAGACGACTTGAAAAAACTTCGAAATGGTCCAAAGATATGGATGATTGCTTCAAGAGCCATTGGAATGGTGAGAAACATGGTCAGAAAGCCGCTTGCTTCAGATGATGGCCAACCCATGTTAAAATGATTGGCACGATGAAGGTAAGGTGAGAGAAACGAAATGAAAGAACGGAGTGATTGGCTTTTATACCTTCTGGGAAATTAGGGGGAGGCTCAAACTAACCAGACAGATAGGATAAGCAGACGTATCATGCAGATAAGGCTCCCTTGAGTGTACAGATAGAGCCAGGCGCCTCAGTTCGCTTGTGGTGGTCAGTCTCTTCTGACGGAATGCAGGAGCTGTGGGGTTTGCCAAACCCAAACCTACCAGTTTCGAGGACTAGACAGGTACACCGCTGAATTTGACAGGGGTAGGGTGGTTGCAGCCGCTTGCCTCGTGCCCAAAGCGCACCGAGACAGGATTTTCTCTCCCAGGGCTGTACGGGTCTGCTTTGGGGACAGTCGGAAGTGCACTGGCCGTTACTACAGGATACTACACAGTCAAAATAACCTGTCTACGTACGCTTGGAGTGTCCAAAAGGGCGTTTCCGTACAGGAGGTAGCATTGCTCCTTCTGTCTCCCTCTTAAAATTTTCATCTAAATCTGTACAGTTGTGGTTTGGGTAAGCTTCGCGGTGATCGTCGCCAGAATGTTGGGGAGATCTGGAAGTATTCAACGATCAGACTCTATCCATAGAACCGAGAGGTGTCAGAGATAGATTAACGGGGGAATCTCTACTTTGGGAGAACAGGCCGAGAGTCTGCAGTCATGATTAGTGATTCAGCTAGGCAGCATTGTCAAGGACAAGGCTGGCGGGTCGGCGATCAGGATCCCGGACGACATCGCCTCGTGGAGACTGATGCTCACCCCTGAGTCATACACCAGGCACATGACGCCTTCGGAGCTCACACACCTTTCTTGTTCGATACCTAATGTGGAATTGAATTTCCACGGAATTTCCCCCGTTTCCTGGACAACTTCTGCAACAGACCGTAATCGGAAACTGAGAAAAAGTTAATCTCCCCTGCTAGTGTAATGTCCCAGCCTCGCAAGTCCCAACAAACCAACCTCCATAATGGACACGACCTGGCATATTCTTGTAGAGCAACTCTACTAGCTGCAAACGGCTGGGTTGGCTTTGTTATCATCAGTCCTGTGCTCGTGTAGCGATAAGTATCAGTCTTTGGCCTACATATTGCAAAATTTCCAAAAAAGCAAACAGTTCAAGATTTGTGCCACTGAGCGCCAATGACCTGTACTCAAATTACTAGTGTTTCTGGATTCCTGTGTCTATTAGCTATGGGCCTCATGTTTGATGCACTATAAGATATTATATACAGTATTATTTACTAGTCTCAGTCTGATTGGGAACCAGACGGTTGTTGCAGAAAATCAGAAATTTTGTAATATGCATGCCAAAGTCCGTAAAGCCGATCATGGCACTCATTGTTAGAGATTCCCCGCCACTAACCAGGGCATTGTTTGACTTAGGAATTGGGAAAGGAAGCGGGCCGGGGCAATTAGCCGCGTGGAATACCCATTGATTGTCCACTGTGGGTCCGTGTCGGGTACGTGTAGGACAACTATCAAGTAGATCATTAATGGTAACCACTGTGTAGCCATAAGACTAGGATTGAGCAGGATGGACACGGGACGAAGACTACTATGGAGAAAAGGATGGAAAAAGGATGGAAAAGGGACGAAAATTGGGGAAGGGTGCTGGGGCGACATACGAGGAGCTAATACTCCATACGATACAATTAATCGGGGTATGGAGGAACATGGAGGGAACGTAAATTTCTAGCAGAGCCTTGAAGGAATCCTAGCCCTAGGAATAAGGACCCACTAACATGCCAGGCACATTGCTCGACGGCTGTGGCCAACATAATCGGGGCGGAGATTATTATCATTGGCTGAGATCCCTGTCTAGATAAAAGGTTGATTAATTGCTTCGCTTGGCAATTAAGCCACACCATAGTAGTCAGTGATCGGAAAATTTTCACCTCGTCTATGGATTAGTCTTACGAGGCTTACAGTAGAATGCCTTAGGTTTATTCATCGTCTCCGAGGTTACCTAACATCACCTACAGTACAGTGGATCCTGGAACGCCACCAGGATTGCGCCTCTCCACAGTTAACTGATTGACTCGAAAGATCACACTTTTATCACTCTTGTTCCATATTTCATGGAACTGTCGGAAACCAGCCCTGTTGATTAGTGTCCGGTACTTATGGACGTATCTCTGGCAACTGCAAGACACCTGGCTTCCGACTGCCTGCCATTTCGGACAAAACCAAGTGACAAGCATGACTCCGCGCCAGCCTCGTGCAAAATGGGCCTTTGGTTCAATTAATCTTGCTTTGGTCAATTGGTATGGTTTTGTGATCTTAACCGATTTAGTTAGTTTATATGCATACTGAGTTTTGTTTGTTGGGATTTTCCCCTGATAGTGCGGACCAATACCGATCCGTCCTGCCTGGGAGGCTTGCCTTTACTTATCTCCTCCTTCCATACTTACTTCCTATTCATATATTATTTAATACCAACTAGATCAAACTCCGTGCACGGAAAAATACCAAGTCTGCTTAATATCTACACATTATTCCATAATGATAGCACACTCATCATTAACCCAATCCATTCCAGTAACCGACGACCAACACCAAAATCAAGACCCAGCGCTTCCCACCCGAATCAGCCAACTCCCTTCGCTTCAAAATACCTACCCGAAACCTCATGAATCCGCACAGGACTACTAGCCAACTCGACAGGCTGGCAGCCCACCACCCTGGAACCCAGTCTGTCTGCCCCTGCCTTCTTCCTTTGAAATACCCACTCTCAGCAACCCAACAGCTCCAACAGTCAAGGGTCTAGCGACCGCGACTCATGAATATATCATCGGGTGCATTACTCCTATCCGCTCCGGGGAGTCCTCATCAATGTCACTGTCGCCGTACTCGTGATATTACCAGACGAAGTGTCGGGACTACTTGAATGATTATACTACATGTGAAAGAAGTGATTCTTGTTTTATACTCATGCAAAGACCCCAATTATAGCCCATCCTGGTTCTGACTACATTCACCAACCCCTAAACAGCACACTATCCAAGACGTCTTACACCTCGACATGACCCTTACACACCCGACTTCCCATCAACACCTACAACCAAAACCCACACCCCTCTTACATGATCAATGACCATGAATCAAATCCCCCCTATGCGCAATCGTCTGCTGACACTTCGCCAAAATGGCCGCCTGGCGACTCACCTCCGCCAAACTCCCCACGACCTTTCGATTCCCACCCACAAACCCATACAACGCATACGGAATCCCCACCTCACGACAAAACTCCAGCACCAATTTCTGCGTCCGTCGCAAATTATGTCTCGGCACGCGGGGAAACAAATGATGAATGGCCTGGAACTGCAACCCCCCGTGGATGAAATCCAACCACTCAGGACAGTCCACATCCATGGTGGTTCGAAGCATGCGTTGAGCGAACGATTCCCCGGGCCCGAGGTCCATGGTCGACATGGCGAAATGGGAGAGAGTGAATTGAACGTGTAACGGCATGGTGACCATGTGGCTGACCATTACGAAGACGAAGCGGTCCCAGGCTGTTGGGATGCACCGGTAGACGATCCCGTAGCCGAACCAGGTCCAGAAGAGGATGTTGCCGGCGATTTCGAACCAGCGGTGCCACCAGGCCAGCCCTTTGCGGGGACCTTGGCCTTGGAGGAGGAAGATCCAGGATTGGATGTAGAGGTTGAAGCGGCCGAACATGAGGACTGGGTAGTAGAGGTAGGCTTGGTAGGCGATGAGGAAGCTGGCGGCCTTGGTGTAGGGCATCAGGCGCTCGTGGTAGCTGGAGAAGAGGTTGCCCAGGAAGCGGTGGTTCACGGCGAAGAAAGGGAGGTGTTGGTTGTCTGGGTCGTGCTCGGGTAGGTTGGTGACGGTGTGGTGGACGTTGTGGGTGCGTTTCCACCAGCCGAGTGACAGGCCGCCGATGGGCGCGGCGATGGTCATGCCGATGAGACTGTCGATGGTGAAGTTGTGCGTGATGGCCATGTGGCCTGCGTCGTGGGCGGCAAAGACTAATTGGGACCAGAAGAAGCCGAGGAAGAGGGCGCTGGTGCAGTACCATCCGAGGTGGAGGAAGAATAGCATGGTGCCGAAAATAAGAGAGCAGCGCGTGAATTCCTTGGCGTATGCCATGTAGTTGCAGTCGTATAGCCCTTCGGCCTGAACCTGCTCGTGAAGACGATGGTACTTTTTGATGATGTCGCATTGCGTGGTTTCATCCAGCGGGGGATAGTGGGTTAGGGTTAGGCTGATTTCCTTCTTGGTCTCGCTGTCCAGGAAGGTCATTGCCTCTTTGCTGTTGAGGTCGGTCGCTGCCTGCAGCACGGGATCGAGGCGATTGTCTTGATCTATATTCTGCCCCTCGAGGGCAGAAGTCTCTTTTTTGCTGTCTGACAGCGCATTGTCATCGCATGGCCGAAACCGACCACCCTGAATGGGAGGCACAAAGTTCCGCCAACGGCCCTCAATCCGACCGATCTGGTACCGATCTGTCAATTTCTGCGTCTCTTCCGAATGAAACCTACCCAAGTCAGTTTTATGCACTATCACGGGCGCAATCACTGCCTACACGGTGAATTCATCCGTGGCATCCTTACCGACCAGGTGCTGGATGGGTTTGTGACCGCCGGGATGGTACGGGATCCACGAGTCGACACGTAGCACCTTCTGATGGATGATGAGAATATGCTGTCCGGCAGCGATCAAGCCCTCGATCTGCCGGGACGAGAGGACCCGATGCTTTTCTGGAAATGCGTCCTTGGCATTCTGCATCTTGGTGGTTTGGTGAGTGCAGATGCAATTGTGGTACTGCGAGAAGGTCGTTCCGTCGGGAGGCTGGGGTGGCCCCATGTCGGGAGTCGGATGACGCGTGGTTCTGACACGCCAGAAATTAAGCAGGTTTGATTGGAGTGGCATGTGCTATTTTTAGAAGGATCTAGCCGTTAATGATTAAGCACATGATTAAATCTAGATTCTGGTATTGAAGTCTAGATTTCATTCCCTGATTTTGGTAATCTTGTTCAACAATTACCTAACAGCATAAATTGAATATTTGGGTGAATATGTATTGTCACTACTCTTTCCTCCAGGAGACTTATAAAAACCCTTTGATCTTTTGAAGATCCTCTTCTCTTCTACACATCTCTCATACCCTCCCACAGAATCAACATGCTTGGAATAGAGATAAAGTATGTCGGGGCTCAATTAAAGCAACGGATCCAGTCCCTCCAGATACATCACTATGCACTAGCATTGGACAGAATTGTAGCCAATGTCCTACCTTTCCTATTTTCCATATATACCAATGCCTAGAGCCATACCGGCGGCCATGACCATAACCAGGTCGTCCGCAGCTGCTACAGGTCTGGGTCGACGAGTAGGGACACATTGGCACCAAAAGCACCAGATTGGAGCTTCTCATCAATCATCCTTTCGATGAAATATGTGGATTAATTCCGGGCCGTTAGCATTGCGGCGCAAATGTAACGAAAGAAAATCTTGATTGAGAAAACCGAGCTGGGAATTCGTGTCTCGCCGCCGAAATCGAACATTATAAAGAAAACGGGTACAACGTACATAGTGAGTGACAAATAGATCTTACCACCATGTTTTCTTTTGTCCGGCAGGTTGAGAACAGAATTATGATCGGCTCGGCCCTAATGGGAGAGATGGAATGGACTGACGTGGCGGTAGAAAGGGGGCTGAGAATACTTTTCGAGGGGCCATTGGAGGACTCCAGGAATGGTTGAAAGCCTGCGAACACAGGGCGAACGAGATTTTAATTGGCGTGGAAACAATTCGAAGATGATGAGATATGCCCTGCATACATTCCTCCTAGATGCAACAATCCACACCCAGAAGAGAGACGTCATCGTATGGGGTTGCGCCATACAAGATACTTTCACGAGGCAAACGGGAAGAAAACAAAGGCCTTACGGCGCTTAGGGACCGAAAACGCGTGGTTCATGTCGGGAACTCTGTTCGAGGTCAGCCCGGCAGACATAAGGGCGCTATTGCGGTACTGGGTATTGTACTGGCTTTCTGATAATAACTTACGACTTTGTGTGTATATAGAGCGTGAGGACCTGGTACGTCCCAGACGACGGAGGCGATTGATGCAATCACAAAGAAGTTCGGTCAAATACTTCTGGTAAGGCATTACATCCGGCGCCGCATGGATACAAACTGGTCTGGTCAAATATTGATTCAACTATATCCAAACATCCATTAAAACATTGGGTTCCGGTGCTACTGGAGCATATCAACCATACTGGTTCGATTGCCGAGAGAGCGATAGCCCAGATTCAAAGAAGCGATGGGAGTTCCAAGAATATATCAAAAAAAGCTTCAACGCTATCGTGTTTGCTGCACGTTCCCCATTACTGGCTCCCATCCATGCCATAATCCTTTCAACCGATTCCATACATTACAATAACTCACAAACCCAGAACAAGCCACCTTAGAAAGGACACAAATGACAGAATAATCAACAAACTCAAACTGCATCATCCAGCACAACAGCATATCCAACAGCCGTACAATTAACATAACAACAACAATCGTTGGCCAGAATAACAGAATTAGCCCCTTCATTACCACTACTGACCTACCAACGATATCGTCAGGTATAGGGATGGAGTTTCTCGAAATCAATCCTGTGGTGATTGAAGTCGGACTGAGCATGGATTACCACGCGAACGGAAGCTCGAACATCGGCTAATAGCACTAATTGCAACATATTACAGCTATCTCCCCGGATCTAGATCATTAGATAGGATCATGCAAATATGCAAGTTACAGGACCATATAATGCCTGCAGCAGCAAATATTAGACCATGGCAAATTACAAGACCATGTTGCAATACACAAGCACCATACAACACATTTGCTCTGTCCTTGCTCTAGACTTGTGCCGGATCTTTATATCCAGATGGGCCAGTGGAAATCTAGCTTCTAATTTGAAACAACATCTTAAATCTTCAAACCCGGGTGGGAGGGAGTCTTTTGCAGACAAAAACATATGTCCGCCTACACTATGCCGACATAATCTCGTCTGAACTACCCATACGGCTTTGGGGGCATTTTACGCTTACTATGGGTTATACTATGCTAACCTCAATACTTGAAGCCTGGGTGGCGCCATGTTGCTTATAGAAGGAAGAGAAGACTACTAGGGATCGCGCGCATACATTTGAAACTTGAGAGAGCCCGCTACCAATGCTTCTAATCCCAACCTGATACGGCAACAAGCACCCGGGGAAAAGAGAGCGCAGCCAATCTTTAAGTCGGCTCGAAACCCCGACGGGACTTTCATAAAGATGCGAGCACATAGATATCATCCAAAAGTATGCGCAGGCCGATCCAGTCCCCTAAAAAAAACACCCCAGCTGCTGTAAACAGTGCCAGCAAAGATGCGGTGTCTACAGTGGACATTCTCTTATCCTTATATGCAGATACGAACAAACACACTTGAACTCCAGGCACTGTTGAATTTATTGCCCGATGTTTAGCAACCCAGCCAACTGGCTCAAAATTCTCAATCACGGATCGGCCAGACAGCTCAATAACCACTAGCAGACATAATTCAAGCACGGCATTTTGAATGTTTTATGTCCCCGGCAAAACCAATGTCTTCGACGGCTTCACCAAACCACTGGACCCGAAGCATTCCGCACCTTCAAAAGCCTCCTCGATGTGACGTGACTTCGTGCCCGATCCCAAGCCCACTATTATCCACACAAATATAATGCTACGTCGACGGTATCATCTCGACATCCTACGAAATACCCAGATATTTAACCTGCGTACTTCGTTCCGTCTGTCCTTCCAACGACAACCCTAGCTATCTATAAGCAAATGCGACCTCGGTTGGTTTGGTCGTGGCGGACACGGCGCTACAAAACCCCCCTGCGACCTCATTTTAATACCATTCTGGTCATACACTGCCATGAACAGCAACAACAACACTAGGATCCTCGTGTTCAAAAGTCTCATGTCTATATATATGAGGTACAGCCAATTCACATTCTTCAGATTGTCTCACTCGCAGCCTTGCCCAATGGCAGGATGATGTGTACAGCTGAAGTGGGGTCCTTAGATTTTTTTTTTTTTTTTTTTCAAGATACATGCCCTACGCCCTAGAAGAACAGACTCCTGGTAGGGGCAAAGCAGGGACAGAAGCGGAATCAAGGAGTGCCGCAATCAGTCATATCAGGAGACAACCTCGTACCCGATATTGTTGTCGTTGATTAGTAGCAACCATGCCATAAAGGCAATGATGGAAATAAAGCCAGGAACTCTCGTCGAGGATGTGCTAAGCTGCATATCAGACGACAAGGTAAGACAATTTGTCAAAAGTATTGAAACGGGCTTATTATTCCCCATCAGAGAATCTGGTGGAAACCGCGCCCAATCCACGATTGGAAGCCGATGATTCCGTTGAGAATCTTGCTTCGAGAGACATTGGATGAATTCCACGCAACGTACAAATGTGCTTGCGAGATGAATGTCCCAGCCGCGATGGAAGTCGCTGTGTCAGTTCAAGACTAAGATATGGAAACCCATCCGACAGATATCGCCTTTGGCGCTTTTTAACAGGAAGAGGAGGGGGGTTGAGGGAGACCGGAAAGGGATGCGTGACAAACTAAAGTGGATGTCCGACCGATGGCGTTCGCCCGCCCCGGGGACGAGCTAGCCAAGGAAGATAGTCCTTGGGAAAACAGAATGTCCTCTAACAAGACCGTGGTGGCTTGGGTTTGGTGGTGGGGTTCATAGTATTACTGGCTGTGGTCATTTGGATATATCTTTTTGAATGTGGAATTGAAGAGTAGAATATCAGAATTTGGATAATGATAGCCACGCTGGATGACTTTTTTTTTTTGGGGGGGG
>KZ826406.1:14124-133125 GCA_003184635.1 Aspergillus sclerotiicarbonarius CBS 121057
TGAATAGATGGTTAGCTAGAGGTCTGGGACGAGGGAGTCAATCGAATTAACGGGTCCTGAATGAGATAAACAGATCCAATGATGAAGGGAGGATGCCAACAATACACTGATATTGTCGAAAGCTTGTTGATTATAACCCCGTCATGTGTCATTTGTTTGGTAGCGCCATCCTCTTATACTAATTAATATCTCCCGAGAAACAACCAGCCCTCGGGGGAAAATACTCAAATCCCAATCCAACCAACCAATCAACCCAATGATTTTCTTACCACTGTCACTGTCAGCGGCTAATCAACTAGCCCCCCCCCCTCCCAGAAAAAAAAGAAAAAAAAGAAACGTCCCGGGAGAGGATCGAACTCTCAACCTCACGATTAACAGTCGTACGCGCTAACCTGTTATTTGAATTAGTAACTGATGGGATGGAGTTGTTTTTGAGTGACAGGGAAGCTTACCAATTGCGCCACCGAGACGACTCGTTGATGCCGGGCCTGCTTTGATGATACAAGAGTATTCTTTGAGGATGAGGGGAGGTGGGTCTACGACTCAGTGTGTGTTAGTTAAGGCAAGCATACTACTGATGGGAACATATATTTTATTGGGAATTTGGGATGGGGATGATAATTACTAGGTTTTCAAGAGTGAAATCTGGATGAATGATTGAATTTGCATTTTGGTAGGTAGTAAGTAGTCAACGCGTGCACTTGATTAAAATCCGACACGAAGATATATATCCATCTCCCACAACCACCCATCCGTACCATTCTATACTTCACACTCAATCAAACTCTCCGACCATCGATCTGCCGTCCAGATCTTCACCACGCGGAATCCTGCCTCCGTTAATAACCGCCGCCACTGCGATTCAGTCCGCTCAATCCCCGCAAAATCCGCCATCAGGATCAAGTCGAGCGAAGTCACCTGCCAGTGCGCCCCATGATCCGCCATCACGTTTTCGTTGATCAGCAGCCGGCTGACCCCCGGCACCATGGCAGCCTTGAGTGGGGCGAGGATCTGGTGGCAGGCCTCGTCCGGCCAGTCGTGGAGGATGGAGTGAAGGTAGTAAGCGCGAGATCCTACTGCTTAGTTAGATCTTTGACCAGGTCAGAAGCACCAAACAGGGCCGAGGAAGACAACAAAAACACAAACCCTTAACCGGCTGCTCGGTAAAAAAGTCGTGGGCCATGCACTCGATGGACGGGTGTAGGTCGGTCGCCTCTGCAACAACGGCAGGCAGGTCCTGCAGGATTAATCGTCCCGGAATCGTCGGCCACTTGGTGCGAAGCTCGTTGAGATCATGTCCCTTTCCGCCCCCGACGTCGACGAGGAGCGCATCATCCTCTCCCAGCGGACGTCCGCACTGCAGCTGGTCGACCGGGTAGAAGCCCGGATCCATCCAGCTGGCGCGGCCCTTATGGTAGATGGACATGTGATTGTTGAACTGGGCACTGAGGGCGGGGTGGTCTGCGAGGTCTTCGAAGAAGGTGTGTGCGGTGTGGACGCCCAGCTGGAAGGGGCTGTGGTGGCTGTCGGTGGGATTGTGGTATTTGGTTTGGCGGAGGAATTTGGGGACGGCGAGGACAGCGGGGTAGATACAGTCCATGCTGTTTGTTTCAGTATAGGATCTAACTGAGGGTGGGAATCACTGACAATGCTGGAAAGGAGTCGGCGTATTTGGTGTTGGCGAGAGTGTGGGAGAAGCCGTTGCAGGCGTATTCGCCGTTCTCGGTCTCGACGACGGCGTTAATGGCTCCCAGGTGCTTCATGATGCGCTCTGCAGGAGTTATAGGTGAATGGAAGTTGCCAGAGGCGCTGTTCACGTACCCAGCAGGACGAGGTCCGCCCCGGTGGTGCGCGCCAGCTCATGGACGGACTTGGGCTGTTTGGTCTCTGCCAGCAGACGAAAGATGCCCAGGTCGACGGCTGTTGCAATGGCGGCGAATGCGGTAGGCTGATAACAGTGAGTCAAGCTGTCTGTCTGGAATGAATGCACCTACACTCCGCCAGCAGTGTCGCCCGATCGCCTCTCTTGGGGTTTCAACCGCGGCTAACAATGACTCGACTGCCTCCAACAGCTGCTTCCGGGCGGTGACTTGGCCCGCAATGAAGGCCCGACTGAGGGTGCTAATCTCCAAGGCCAGGGGGACAATCTGGTCGGGGGAATTAGGGTTGACGGCGATGTGGTCGACGTCGAGGTCGACGGTCCACTGGTCGTTCTCGAGCTCGCCCATATCTGCTTAGGCAGGAGAGAAAAATTGCAGAAAAATGGAACAGGGAATATGAGGGAAAGAAGCAAGAGGGATGTATGTTATATATGCCACTAGGATCTTCTCTCTGTAGTCACTGGCCCCGGCCGTCTGGCAGCGGAATATAGGGCGCGCACATTCGATAGAGAAAGATAGCACATGAACAGTCGAGACGCAGCAATGAACTCATAGTGATCTAGGTGGTTGACATCGATCTCATCTGGACCACATCCGGCCATGTGATGGTCTGGCCCAGTGAATGAGATACGCGCCATCAAAACACGATATTCACAAACAAGCCACCTAATTCCATACCATCCACCTATGATACATCTAACCATTAAGAAAACCTACCAACTCCCTCTCCCCCAACCACCATCTTGACAGCCTCCCTCTCCAACATCCTCTCCTGCCACCTCGTGAAAAACGGAACCTCGTCCTTCCTCCACGCCTCCTCCCCGGTCCTCCCCGCCATGAAAAACTCTATCTGCAGATTCCACATCACAAAGGCTAAATCTGCATATGTGCACTTGTCCCCGACCAGCCAGTCCCGTTCACTCAGGATGGTGTTCAAGACACCTACAATGCGTTTGACTTCGGCTCCGTATCGCACTTTGGCGGATTCGGGGGATTCGCCGTATATGTTTTGGTGGAAGAGGTTGAACCTGATTTGTATTGTTATATTAGATAAAGTTTGTGGATTGTAGGTTCGTGAAGGGGGGGGGGGGGGGGAGGTACCACGCCGCCTGACCAAAATACAGGCCCTGGCCGGAGGCCTGAAAGTAAGAATATTGGATTAACTGGTACTTTTCGGGGAGGGTGGTGTAGGTTAGTTTATTGGTGATGTCGTAGGTGTCGATTAGATACTAGGATAGTTAGGTGCGATGAAGTCAGAACAGGTGGAGGGGACATGCCTGGACGATGGCGCCTGATTCCCAAATAGTGATGTTCGTATTTGGATCGGTTATTGCTGATGGAGGATATTAGGGGGATGTCCGGATGAGAAGTGAAGATGGGGTATTACCGGGAACCCGTCCATTAGGGTTCACATCCGTAAAGGGCTTCTGCTTGAGATCCCCCAGTTCCACCCATGAGGTTTCGTACGGGAGATGGAGCTCTTCGAGGATGATGAGGACTTTGGCTGGGTTGGGGACGTGGTCTGATATGTTAGTTTAAATGGATAACTGTAATGGACGGTGGGCTTACTTCGCCAGTAGAGCTTGATTGGTTCAAGTGACATGTTCGGTTGGATTTGAGAAGTAGGGAGTTGGATGAGAGAAATTAAGTAGTTGAGGTGTCGATTGCGATGCTCTCGGATTTATAGGGGGCGTTCAGCCTTGTCTGATTCTTCGACCATGACACTGTCAAGTGGCAGGCTAGAAACATGCCAGCATAGGACTCATAAGACAGTATCATGGAGATGATCTAGACCGTATCTGGAGTAGTCTATCTCAACCACGTGGCTGTAACCGGGCTGACGAGTTAGAGCGCACTGCATTCCCCACTGCGGGTCCAATATCACATTGAATTATTCCACAATGCGGAGGCGATGCTTACGATGGCTTACTTTATTTCTCACCAGGCTCCTATCCAGGAGCCTTATTGGGCGCATTGATCTCGTCTGTGCTGTAATTTCCTCTGACAGGTTCAATTAGTTGGTAATCATGGCCAGTGCTATACTGCTGTACATAGGTCAAAATCCAGACACCCCCCCGCGCAATAACTACGTTCTCTAAAATCTTACATCCAGGCCAGCACAGGGACTATTAATAGAGCCCACGATTGCTGTCGGGAAGACACACTCCCCTCCACTCAGCGCCTATGCACAACTCATAAATACCCCAACAACCCACCCATCTCCTCTTTCCACCCTCATCACCCAACCTCCATTCACCCACCACCCATCAACCATGTTCGCACTCGACCTCACCTCCTCCGCCCTCCTCCTCCTCTTCCTCTCCCTCACCGTAAGCCCCCATCCCACCCACCCACACACCCAACCCAAACTAACAAACCCAGTACCTAACCCTCCACACCATCCACACCCTCTACCTCCACCCCCTCTCCAAATACCCCGGCCCCCTCCACTGGCATCTCTTCCACCTCCCCTCCCTCCTCTCCATGACGCGCGGCCACCTCCCCCACACCATCCGCACCCTCCACACCCAGCACGGCCCGATCATCCGCACCGCGCCCACCGAACTCTCCTTCACCTCCCCCCTCGCCTGGCCCGACATCTACACCCACTCGCCCCTCTTCCCCCGCCCCCCCGAACTCAAAGACCAACCGCCCGGCAAAACAGCCCCCAACCTAATCGCCTGCACGGAGTCCCAACACACGCGTCTCCGAAAGATCCTTTCCCCGGGGTTCTCCACCAAAGCTGTCATGCTACAGGAAGGGGTCGTGCAGGGGTACATCACCCTGCTTATGAACAAACTAGATCAGAAGATGGAAAAGGGAGGAGGGAATGGGAATGGGAAGGTGGATGTGGATCTCGTAGAGTGGGTGAATTATCTCTCCTTTGATATAATCGGGGACGTGACGTGGGGAAAGTCATTTGGGTGTTTGGATGGCTTGAGATATGATTCTTGGGTTCAGACGGTCAGGCAGTTCAAGGCGGCGATGGTGGTGGGGGTCTTGAAGTATTATCCGCTCTTGTGTAGGGTGGTGATGGCGGTTACGCCGGATGAGGCGTTGCGGGGGGTCATGGAGATGTGGAGGGTTACTGAGCAGCGGGTCAGAGAACGGGTTGAGAATGAAGGTGGGAGTGGGAGTGGGAGTGGAAGGATGGATTTAGTGGGGACGATGATGAAGGGGATGATGAGTCGGGAGGAGATGGAGGTGAATGCGATGTTGATTGTCGCGGCGGGGAGTGAGTCGATTACCACTGTGGTGACGGGGACGGTGAATTATCTGCTACGGGAGCCGGAGAAGATGCGGAGGCTGGTGGAGGGGTTGAGGGGACGGTTTGAGAGGGAGGAGGAGGTTACGGGATCGGCGGTGAAGGGCTTGCCCTATTTGGATGCCGTGTTGAATGAGGGCATGAGGCTTTGTCCGACGATTCCGGATGGGATGCGCAGGTTGGTTCCGGAGGGAGGGGCGGTCATTGCGGGGGAGTTTGTGCCAGGTGGCACGACGGTGTCGGTGTGTCAGTGGGCGAGTTATCGGTCTGAGAGCAATTTTTGTGATCCAGACGAGTTTGCGCCGGAAAGGTGGTTGGGGGAGGAGGGTGGGAAGAGGTTTGAAGGGGATGTCAAGAGCGCGTTTAATCCGTTCTCGCTGGGGGCACATAATTGCCCCGGTCAGAATCTGGCTTGGTTGGAGTTGAGGCTGATCCTGGCACGGTTGCTTTGGAGGTATGATCTGTCGATTCCACCAGGGGTGGAACTGCCACGCTGGGAGGAGCAGGGCATCTGGTGGTTCTGGGATAAGAAGCCTACTGTGGTGCGGTTTAGTCGGTTTCAATAGCTGCATGGGTGGCAAAATATCTATACTGTTGAGATTCTCGGATAGGTAGTATATAAGACAAACAGAACAGTATAGTCGTCAAATAGATCTCCATCTCGTGTCAAGTAGACACTTGTTCTCCAGACACAGATAATCATATCAGTCCATGGCTCACGCGGTGACCTATATGCCGCTGCTCAATCCGTAATCACCCCCGTGATAACCGTCCTCACACTCAAATTCCCCTTATCCGGATAAGGTGTGGCAAAATCGCGCACAAAGTCAATATTCGCCTTGGTCGTTTCATACAGTTCCATATCGAACTGGCGGATAAGGGTTGCAAGAACCACAAACAGCTCTGCATAAGCCAAACTATACTCGCATCAGCATCAGTCAACCCATCTGTTTGGAGTGTCTTACTTCATGCCTAGACAAATCCGAGAGCCCCGGGAAAAGTTCACCAAATACCGATCCAATCGCTCCCCCTTGGCAGCAGCTCGGATCCAACGTTCCGGATCAAAGACGTGCGGGTCAGGGAAGATACTCGGGTCCATGAGAATAAAGTGATGCAATTGGCTGAAAAGGCTCTGTTGTATATTAGTGTGGTGCAAACCACAGGTTGGAAAATACTCACACCCGGAGGTATAACATGGTCTTTGTACACGAGTGTCTCGGTAGGAGCGATTCTAGCAATCCGAGATGATATGCCTGTTGAGAGACGCAGTGTCTCATTGACGACTCCGGACTGGCGATATTAGCTTTCATCACGCAGATCAATTCAATACTCACCATATAAGGCAACTTCTCCAACTCTGTCCAAGTCACTCGAGTCTCCGGTGTCGGCATCACGCTCTTCAACTCCTCTCTCAGCTTCGTCCTCACATCTTCCATTGTAAGCAAATAATAAGCCCCGACAGCCAGTGACCGGGCCGTTGTCTCCGTACCCGCAATGGCGAGACTATGCCCCTCATTCATGAGCCGTTCAGGAGTCCGCAGATGTTCCGGAATCTTGGGTCCTGAAATAGCATCCAGGATTGCGCCTTTGCGATTACTTGCCTCTTTATCCTCCTTCACACGGTTCCGGTCCCTCTCCAACGCCGCCACACCCCGTGCATACAAATCCAACTTTTGAGTCGCCAATGCATACGCGGGTTCATTCACCCGACGTAACATCCCCAGCGGCAACCAGCCCATGATGGATTGCAAAAACGGAAAGAAATAAAGAACATGCTCCATTCGGAGGAGGGCATTGGCTCCATTTCTTACATTCTCATTAAATCCCTCCTGGTCCAGATTCCCCGGATTAAACCCAAAGGTATACTGATAGATCACGTCAGCTGTTAAGCCCGCGAATCCAGAATCCAGATTCACCACCCGGTGTGTCTGATACGCATCTTTGAGATTCCGGATGATTTTATCCAGACTCTCGTGGATGAGGTGTTCGGTGTTAGTGATGGCCTGTTTCGAGAAGAATTTATCCAGGTGAACGCGCCGCTGTCGGTGTTCTTCAGGCCTGATACTCGAGAACGTGGAGCCGTCAAGACCGAACTGGGCAACTTGGATCGGGTCTTTTTCTCGACGGCGAGTACGCGAGCTGTAGATCTCGTCGTAGTATTCTGGGTCGTTGATGTGGACTTCACGGGGGTTGATGCGGATGATTGGACCTGGTTCGTGGTAAGTGTTAACACAAAGCTGATCATTCAAGCTGGGGGTTTAGTCTAGTTGGCAAGTTGCAGAACTGCCCAAAGTTAGAGGGCGATCCGTGATACACACCATAGATTTTGTGCAGGCGCTCGATTTCCCATATGAACATGCCGCCTTTGATGACATCAAAGTAAAACTCGTAGCCGTTGGTTAGTGCTGCCAGCTTGGGGCCGGGGATCTTGGCAAGAGGGTGGAAATATAGTCGGTAGGTGCTTCGGATGGTCAAGTAGGCGAGTGCACCTATGCTTAGCAGTATGAAGAGAGACATGGCGGTGGATTGTGCTGATTCCAAGATCAGTGAAACGGAGCAAAGACTGTAACTGAGATCTGGAGAGGAGTTGGATCTCGGACCACATTATAAATGATGGGAGCTTTTGCCCAGACACTATGCCAGAGAATCCCATTATCTCCGAGGCGCATATGACGCTTATGCAGGAAGCTGCGGCGGGGCTGACACTCAACGAGTCATTTATGCAGCCATGCGGGCGCCTTTATCTGCCTAATGACTCGGTTGCCTCCCACTGAGTTGGCCAACTCCGGATTTCTAGGTATATCTGGGCAATCTATGTTCGTTGCATACGTCTAAAATTAATAAGAGGATAGATAAGCGGGTAGAGTATAAGCTGCACTTACCAGCTCATACAAAGAGATAGAATAGTAAGAGGACCGTGGGGTCACTAGTCATTAGACGGGCACTGATCCTCCCCCGCTCAGCGAACATGATTCATGAACAGCTCCTCAACTCGACACCCCCTCTTCTTCATGAGCGAGTTTTATTAAGTAGCGATTGCTATTGGTGCATCACGCAGATGCCCCAATTTTGGCCCCAGTGTAAATTTCCTTTAGCGCCCGAGCTGAGGAGCGGAGCTGAATCGCCCGTCACTAGTCGTGGCCGAGAGAAAGATCGTCCAAGGCAGGTCCATCAGCCTGTCCTATATGTCAATGCACTCATTAGCATGGAACTTGGATAAGCAGTCGGATTCTCAAAACATACTATCAGCTGGTCATCGTAAATTTAAATCATACATGATTACCAATCAAGCGCAGGTCCTAATCACCTGTCGGTTCAAGGTTTCTCCAGCCATGGTTGGCCAAACCCACCAGTACTGGAGTCAAGATTCACGTGGCTGATGGGTGACATGACGCCGAATGATTATATGCCAACATGCCGATGTCACTGTTGTCCATTTACGCAACAGCCAGGCCCGACTGAGCTTTGCCAAAGCTCAGAAGCCGAACGCATGGATTCGTCCCATAGAAGACCCATGACGTGGAAACGAGCTCTTTTCCGACTCGGATATTCGGCATGCACACAATAAGTTGCTTGATATCCACCAAGGTGTACCCCCGCGGGCCGTCTGAATCTGCAACCACACGCATCGGCAATACGTCGACGGGATAGGCAATGTCCTTCATTTAGCATCTCGTCTGGTAGCAAGTCTAGTGGAATGCATTAGACACTAGAAAGAACCCCGCAGATAACCAAAAAAGTGGCTGAGTGAACCGAGGATCTTCAGGCAAGCCAACTTTGTGGCACAGCAAACCTTGTACAATCTGCATGCAGCGTTGCATCTGGTCAATGAACGAACGCCAGTTCCAGTCCAGAATTTACCTGTTCTTGCGGGTATAAGTAGGTGGGAACTGTTAACCTCAGATACAAAAGCACCCACCCGTTCAAACCAAGTATCTTTCCATCAACTTCTCACAATGTCAACCACTCAGAAAAAGACCCTGAAAGCCACAGTCTGGGAAGGCAAGCCCTTCCATGTATCCGTCCAAGAAAGGCCAATCCCCGAAATCCAGCACCCGAATGATGTTGTCATCCAAATCACAACCAGCGCCATCTGCGGATCGGACCTCCATACCTACCGCGGTCGGCTGGGCAGTAAGAACCCACCATGGCTTATGGGCCATGAAGCGATCGGGACTATTGTGGACGCAGGGGACGGATTAAAGTCCTTGAAGCTTGGAGATCGCGTCATGATTGAGCTTGTCAGCTGCGGCTACTGCAATAATTGTCTCCGCGGCCGATTGACATTCTGCCTGACGTATAACCCCCAAACCCTCGTTGATATAGAAGGTGGTGGCCCCGATTTTGGATATCTCGAGGGCGCACAGGGTGGGTATCATTTGATATCCCTAATCGGATGTACTGATGATCGCTGTTAGCGGAATACATCCGCATTCCCTTTGCGGATTCCTCGTGCTTCAAGCTTCCTCAAAGCACAGAGCATGACCTTGACTTTATCCTTCTCGCCGACATTTTCCCAACTGCTTGGTTCGCTCTTGACTGCGCCAACTTCCAACCGGGCGACACAGTAGCTGTCTTTGGTGCCGGCCCGGTGGGTCTGCTCTGTGCATACTCGGCCCTCCTCCGCGGCGCAACCAAAGTCTACTCGGTCGATTACGTTTCTGCTCGACTGGAGAAAGCAGCATCGATTGGAGCCATTCCCATCGACTTCACTAAGAAAGACCCTGTTAAGCAGATTATGACACATGAGCCGCGCGGCGTCCAGCTGTGACTGCGTGGGCCTCGACTGTCTCAATGATAAGCTTGAACCGCAAGAGAATATCGTTCTGAATAACTGCATCAGGGTGACCGAAGCAACAGGCGGCATAGGTGTGATCGGAATATATGCGCCAGTTGGTCCATCACCGGGAATGCCACTAGCTTCTCCCCATCAAGGTGTGTTTTCAGTCTTGGTCGGGCAGCTCTGGATGAAAGGGCTTTCCCTCAAGAGCGGTACAGCGGAGATCCACCGGCTGCAGCCACCATTGCGGGATTTGATTGAGAGTGGCAAGGCGAAGCCAAGCTTCGTCATCGATGAGATCCTGCATAGTGTGGATGAGGTGCCTCGTGCGTATCAGATGTTTGAAAAGAAAGAGATCATAAAGCCAGTGATTCAGCTGCCCCATGCAGGTTGACTCCCAATTGATCTCACTGGTACGTACCAAGGTGTCTTCTGGTGGGAGCAGTGACGGTGGCTCGCAGTATGTTATGTATTAAACCGCATAGTAGCTTGTGGTTAGTAAATAGGTCTGATAAATTCATTTTATCGCAGTTAGCCTTATCAAAAGGCACAGTCATGTGACGTAAGTGAAATAGTAGAAAGTGACTATTATGATAAACACCGTGCCTTCGAGTGCACTAAAGTCGGAGAGGAATGCAAGATGGATATTTGGGCAATGTCCGTAGTCTGAATATGAAGTTGGCCCTGTGAGGGTGATGCGGGAAATTGGTTCCACTCACTTGTGGTCTTGCGGATGACCGGTAGATTGCCTCTCCCAGTCATGCTGTTACAATGGTCAGATGATCGAGTAACTTGAATAATCTGATAGGTTTCAGTGATCAGTCAACAGTTCTGGATGATCTTAAAGATATCGTCGACAATTGATTGGCGTTCCGAGGGCGAAAAAGAGGTCGAAATTGAGTAGGTTGGAGTCTTATGGCAAGATTCAGGCGAATCCCTCATGCTGGGCGCGCTCTCTCCTTCTGTAGCCATGCTTTAAGGCGGCCGTTTCAGCACTTAGAACAAAAGTAATCGCGATGATGAGGTTTCTAGATAATGACCTGCCGGCCCGATAATCCCAAATACCATTTACCTCCTGCATGATGATTGTGAGGGGTTCGTCCGACCGAAAGGGTAAATCTGAGTACAACGGCCCACGCTATCATTTCTCCTCATCTTCAGGAAAGTGTCCATAACCAATCTCTGGGGCTTCTTCGAGCTGCTCCTCAGACGGCCAAACAACACCTCCGCTGCTCTTCTTCGAAGAGTCCGCTTTCTCTCCAGCATGCGTAGACCTCACAAATTCCAGGCTGTTCCCCCCTGCCACGTAACCATGACAGGCAACGTGAGTGCCCTTGGCCAACTGAGCCTCGTCTTTATAGCAAAAGGTGACATGCGGTCCCAAGGGATCTTTTTGGCGTCGCCCATTGATGCTGGTTGTAGCATGAACTACGGATCTGGTCCGTCATCAAACACCCAAATTAGAAAGGGGTTGGGGTGTCGTAATCTTATTATTGGCATACATACCGGATCAAAATGGCCTTGGGGTAAAGCTTCCTGTCCCTTGCAGTCTGATAGGCTAGCGCAACCAGTGCTTGAAGCCATTGGGCATCCTCGGGAAGGCAGCGTTTGTAGAAAAAATACCTGACCATGTTCACCTTCGACATGTTGCATACCAACTGACATAAAAAGCTGTATGGAGAAATGTGGGGATTGACTAGTCGCACATGAAAGTGAGGGCAACAGAACGAGTTTTGACGATTCTAACCTGGGCCGATTCCAAAATTCTGGGTTAGCGGCTTATTTAAGTCAGCACCCCCGCCAATTTTGGGGAGATATGGTGACACAGGGCGCCTTGGTCCAGCGCTTTTGGCGGATGAGCTGATGCACAATCCTCCTATAGCCCAATAAGCAAATCGGAAGGGGAGTCATAGCGCAGGCTAATGCAACGAGCCCTGCTAGTGCAGCCCGCCAAACCTCTGGACCTTGTGGAGGGGTTGTGATAAGCTGGCAATAGGAGGGGCCAGAAGGCTGTGGTTGGAAGGTCAGAATGAGATCCATAGAAATTCCGACGCCTTCACTCAAGGGGGCATTGTTCAGTCACGTGACCATTGCCGTAGTTGCCGTCGGCGCGTTGATTTGCTCCATGATCGTCGTTCCGAACACCCCTGGGCGCATTCATCCTCTGTTGGCCAAACCATGAGGCAACCAGGTTTTTCAAGCCGCAGCTTCCGTTTCTTTTACCAAGGGAGTCTTCTTCTCCCGAGTCGACCGGTTTCCCGGTGGCCCCAGCAACCGCCTCGGCTACGTACTGTAGCCTTCAGGACCACCATGACCTCCTCCACTGACGACTCATTCGCCTTTGAATACCAGCTTATTGAAGGTGTGGAAAGGCTGGAACGGTATAGACCGGGAGGATATCATCCCATCCGCGTGGGAGATGTGCTAAATGACCGGTACCGAGTGATTCACAAGCTAGGCCATGGGGCGTACTCTACAATCTGGCTCTCACATGACGAGCAACGGGCCGCCTATGTGGCTGTCAAAGTCAGCACCGCAGACTCTTCTCCTCATGAGGGTGACGTTTTGCGCTCTCTCACAGACAGCAGCTCCACTGGCGCTCAGCGCTGTTCGATGATCCCAATCATCTTGAACCAATTCGAGGTCCAAGGCCCAAATGGGTGTCACAGATGTTATGTTACTGCCCCTGCTCAGAGCAGTGTATCAGAAGCGATATTCTCCTGTCACTTCCAGGTAGAGACTGCCCGAGCCCTAGCTGCTGAGCTTGCTTTGGCTGTTGCATGGATCCATGCCCGAGGCTATGTCCACGCAGGTGAGTCAGACGTATAAGGCACCGGTTTCTTTCCAGGTGCACAGGGGGGTGAAGTCCGTCATGAGCAGCATTGCTAAACCAATGCTCCAGATCTTCACCTCGGCAACATTCTGATTCGTTTGTCTTCTGGGTTTGATCAACTATCAGTCGAGCAATTCTATGAGAAGTTTGGCGAGCCCTACACAGAGCCAATTACGCGATTAGACGGACAGCCTCTCCCCCCTGGCGTTCCATCCCACGGAACCACACCAGTCTGGCTAGGAAAAAGAGCCAGCGATATCCCTCCTGAAGAAGCTCATCTCCTCCTCAGCGACTTTGGAGAAAGCTTTTCTCCATCCGATCCACAAAACCAACGACGCGGCGAAGAATGCCACACTCCCCTTCCCGTCGCACCACCTGAAGCCTACTTCGAGCCTACCAAACCTCTCTCCTATTCTGCTGACATCTGGACTCTTGCATGCGCCATGTGGTCTATCTTTGGGATGCGTTCGCTGTTTGACGCCACACTTGCTACGCAAGATTACATGGTCTCTCAGCAGATAGATATCCTCGGGCCGTTGCCTCCTGCATGGTGGGACTTGTGGGAGGCGCGACACAAGTACTTTGAAGAGATGGGAGTCCCAAAGAAAGGTCGGTTTGTTTACTCGCCTCTTGAACAGAGCTTCGAGAAGCATGTCCAGGCGTCGCGACGGAGGGATGGTATGTGCTGTTTCGATGATGAGGAAAAGAGAGCTATTTTGGCCATGCTTCGTCCGATGCTTGCCTTCAAACCGGAGGACCGGGCAACAGCTGAGGATGTTCTAAGTTCGGGCTGGATGGTGAATTGGGGGTTACCGGCTGCCGAGAAAGCCTGCCCACAACTCAAGAGACGTACATGATAAAGTGCGGACCGATATATCGCTATAGGCTTCCCGAGCCTACAGATATGATCCAACTATTATTATATTTCTATGTTTATTCCATTTAGGAAAATTTAAAGGCAATGTCCAAGGGACATTTTCTTATTCCTAAATGCTTCCCATGCCGACATTTACTTTACCCCATGGCCAAGGGGAATGACGAGGTTAGATGCCGGACCGGTGTCGGGTTCGTATACTAAAGAATTGCCATCACATCCACCTGGCTCACACACCCGGCAATCAACCTCAATGAGACTTTTATTTTCATTAATCAAGGTCCTGCAGATGATGCGTCGCATTATCTTCGAATAATGGGGAATGTCTTTCTACTGAAATAAAGTCCCCGTTAATGGGCAGCTCGCACTTGCCTCTTGAGAGAATTGGCCTCGATGAGGCGATCCAATGGTTCAATTGAAATTGACGGATGCACTATACACCTGAAACGCTCTGCTGAGGCATGGTTTGCCAAAGCTCAGGATTGAATTCCTGAGTCCTATTCATACATAGCGATCCCATCTATTCTTCGTTGACGGGGTGGCGCTATATCTTTCAGCGTCCACAATTAATTGCTCATCAAGGATAGATCGACAACTGATATTTGAACAAGGGCCACAAAGTCCGCATGCATGGAAGATATGGGGAATTGCTTTATCAGTCGCAGGGTTGATAATTGGAACATCACGTGGCCGTTTCTTCGCGCACCGACTTCACGTGACTCAACGGTTTACGACCAATGGATATGGCAGAAGCGCCGCACTACTGCATGATGAAGACTCCGTTGACAGGGAGTAGGGAGGGGAACTGAATCCAACACTGAACTGTCCCTCGGCTGTGGCTGACGTGTCTGAGGGGTATGGCCTGAGGTAAAGGACCTCTTTTATTCCCGACGTCTATTGTCTTTCTCATATCCAAAATCCATATAAGAATCGCGCCCACAAGAATAATCAATACACCATGGACCAAACCGGAGGGAGCGCGCCCGGGGCATCGTACTGGGGCAGAGCGCGTAAACGTCTTCCCCCCAAGACGAAGGAAAAGTTACACAAAATCTTGGAAAAAGTTACCTCGCAAGAAGAGACGCTGCAGGATGACACAGAAAGAGGTATGACGTGGCCGGAACAGGTCCTTGAGGCTTGTCAAAAGTCGAAAGCCGACTACGAACAGAAGCAGTGGAAAGTTTCAATAGGTGCACGGGAGATTGCAGTCCACCGACTATGGGATAACGCAATCGGGTTCTTGAACAAGGCCAGAGGGATTGTCAATGTTGCCGCCAGTGTGGATGCGAACGCAAATCTGGGTTGGTCGATTGCAAAGTTGTTTCTTGCGGTACGTCTCGAAGCCTATACAGTTGCGTAGTCGATGAACTGACATCTTCATCTGGTTTACCATCTGTAGATACCCGTGACCAAAGCAAAGGTCGCATCTGCTGCAGTAGAAGGCATCAGCAAGGTGGTGATCGTCATGAGCAGAGGACTAGTGTATGAGCACGAGATTCGACAGTCCCAAGATGGCTATCACGACGTCAATATGAAGAATTTCGAAGAGAGCCTCGTGAAACTCTACGAGCGAGTTCTTACCTTCCAGGTCTTGATTTCCGAACACTACGAGAAGGGGAGCCTCCATCGGACATGGGATTCCATTTGGAACTCGGATGTGGTGACTGCATTTGACAAGGATACCGTTCAGTTGCAGTTGGATCTAGAACAGGAGGCTGCCGCTAATTCACGGATTCGCTCGCAGGATGGATTCAACAGGATATTGGAATCAAATATGGAGTTAAGGAAGCAACTTCTGAAGCTGATCGGCCAGATCGAGGATGCAAAGAGACGTCAAGAAATCCTGGCATGGTTTTCAAACGTTCCTTATGAAGATCAACACGACGAGGCAAAAAAGGGCCTTGCCAAGGGTACGGGACGATGGGTTTTCCAGAGACCTGAATTCGAGTCATGGCAAACCTCGAGAAAACGTCGGATTCTGTGGTTGAATGGCATCCGTAAGTTTGGCAACTGAGACCCAGGACACCGAACTGAAATAATCTCTCAGCCGGAGCGGGAAAGACCAAAATCATGAGCGTCGTTATAGAGAAATTCAAAGAGGAAGTATCCAGTGGAACTGCCCCCGAAGGGAAGTCGGGACCCGCAACGGACCAGATCGCATTCTTCTACTGCCGTCGATACGAAGAGTCTCGCAGGGATGCTATAACGATTCTACGAAGCCTTGCAAAGCAGTTGGCAACGTTATGTGATCCGCTTCCCAAAAGCATGGAACGTTTATACAATGTCAAAGGGAAGGAGGGCTCGGCAAGCCGGATTATCCATATAAAACAGATCCAGAAGATTCTCAAGAAAGCCATTGAAATGAATGGCAACGTGGTTGTTTTTCTGGATGCGTTGGATGAATGCTCAGAGGAGTCCAAGAAGGATCTGCTCAAGACATTCAAGCGATTGCTGAAGTTATGCCATGGGCTGAAAGTGATCATTTCCAGTCGAGATCAGCGCATCATTCACACGCGACTTGAGAAATATCCCACTATCTCTGTTACCGCGACTGATAACAAAGACGACATTGACGGGTTTGTTCGGCAACAGATCGAGTCGTTCATGAATTCCAAAGATCATGGCGATGTAGTGAAAAAGTCCGTGCAAGAGCTGGAGGGAAGAATTATAGATACCTTTTTGGAGAAGAGCGAGGGGATGTAAGTATCATGTCAAAGTTAAGCCACATTTGTGTTAACACGAGCCAGGTTTCAATGGGCAGCGATGCACATGGCGCACATCCTGTCCCAGAAAAACAAAGCGGGGATTTTGGCGGCACTTACCCAACTGCCCAAGGGCCTCGAGGATACATACAGCGGCTTGATGAGCCAAATCAAATCGGAAACATCCGGTGAAAGTGCATCGCGGGCGTTCTGTTGGTTGCAGGCAGCTGGAGGAACATGCAAGACGTCTGTTTTGGTTGCTGCTGTGAGTATTGGTATCGAACAAGGAGACAATGCAGACTTGGAGGACCAAATTCAGGATATCGACAGTATCCTCGGTCCCTGTCAGAATCTAATGGTAGTTGAAGGGGATTCCGTCCGCTTCTCCCACTTGTCTGTGCAAGAGTACTTTGAATCTTCTGAGGCTAGGGTGAAGGAATGCCAGGTCTTTGCGGCCACTATTTGCCTCAGAACGCTACTCTACTATGACTATCGAATTGATCTGTGGGAAGATGGTCTGCCTATTGATCTATCTGACTATTCAAATCACGATCGGATGGGAACTAGGTCCAGCCTGGATGACCTCTGGGAATATGCCTATGAGCATTGGTGGACGTACACAACCCTTGCATTGCCCGATAATAATGTTAAGCAGCTTGTTGAAGACTTTGCTGACCAGGAACCACCCTCACGGGGTTTCACACGATGGCTGTTACATCTGTCTCGAGATAGCACAGCGGCGCTGATTGAATGCTGTGAGCGGGCCATCGCAGGTTCCTCTACAGAGTGGGGAGATGTTGACAAGTTGCTTGAATTCATCTTTGCGCCACAGTTGTGGTTGAGCCCTTCTCGGCATATGGAGATTAACACGCGACGGCACATAAGAGAAGGGGAGTACGTTATCCTGCAACATCTGGTCACTGCGTGCCTCTCCAAGGTCAAATCAATGGCTCCAGTGAGCCCGTCAGAATGGTACAGTCAAGCAAAGAAGAGTACAGGAATCAGGAAGCTTGAAAAACGGGGCGTGGAAATGGAAAACTCTGGGAATCTGGCAGAGGGCGTCTGTCAGATCTACCAGAACATAGACCCAAAGGCCAATACCTTTATGCTCATTTCAGCGCTGGCCACAGGCCTATTCCTGGTTGTTCTCTGGCACGCTTTACCGCGACAACGGGCAAGATCCCTACAATGGGCAGGGGCCCCGTGTCATAAAACAGCCATCAACATCGATGACCTAAAGATCACCCTGCGCATTTTCATTGATGCTCTATCACTCCCATACACTGGCGTCGCGAGCGACAGTCAATACACTCCACTGGTCAACTGTGTTAGATTGTTGCCATTCTTCAACAACCCTGATGCTAGGTACCGAGAGGAGATGGCTATGTTTACACTTGTATTGTTGGCTGTCATGCATTGGGGTAGGTATTGGGAAATCGTATGGCCAGGGACACACTTGGTGAATCATCTGCTGGTGCACTATAAGATAAGTGCCAGTAACGGGTACCACCATCTCCTAGGGTCACCATTCAACTTGAACCATGCCCTCGTCACCACGAACGGGTTTGTCTATCATCTACCATTCATCAAATGGCTGGTCCACAATGGAGCAGATGTTAACTTCACACCCGATAAGGACGGTATTGGCCGTGGGTCACCATTGATTGCAGCACTGGTAAACACTTTCGAATATGATACATCAATTGCTGGATTTCTCCTGGAAAAAGGTGCAGATATCAATCTGCCGGCAGGAGTAGGACGTTATGACAATGCGTTGACTGCGGCTATTCGCCAGGGCGAAGAATCCAAGGTGCAATTCCTCTTAAGCAATCCGGACATTGATATCAACGCAAAGTTGGGGCCGGACACGGAGGCTACAGATGGTACCCCATTGATCGCTGCTTGCCGCATTGGAAACCCGCGAATGGTAAAGTTACTTCTTGAGCAACCGAAATTACAGGTCAACTTGCAAGCATCCGGGGGTAAATATGGCACTGCACTCATTGCTGCATGCGGAGAACATGAAGTTGCCATTACTCGTTTGCTTGTGGATCATCCCAATATCGATGTCAATAAGCAGTCTTCTGTTGGTGATTTCGGTACTGCACTAATTGCTGCATGTGGCGCTGAATACGACGAAAGAAACAAGACGCAGGATCGTTCTGCAAACAGCATAAAGCCTATCGATATTCTACTCAGCACAGCTCTTATTGATGTCCATGCCACAACGCCTCATGGCCGCTATGGAAGTGCCTTGGTTGCTGCCTGTCTCATCAATGATGTAGATCACGTCAAAAAGATTCTATCAAGAGCCAAGAGCCCTAGACAGAACCAAGAAAGTTATAGGTGGCCACCTCCGAAACATTTCTTGGAGAAAATTAATCTCAAAATCATCATCATGCTCGTCATAGCTCAAGACCCCGTGATTGATCAACTCCGCGCTGATGTTTCTCAAAACACCACTCTCGGTGATGATATCGGAAGTTCTCTGATCGATCGCTGGGACAAGAAGAAGTCAAGTTCTGGGGCAATACAACTGTTACAAGCGGCATTGAAGTTGGAGATCATCGAGATTGAAACTGGCATTTTCCTGGACATCAATTCAGATGCATTGGACATTCTAGCAGAAAGAGTGGCTGATCCTGAGGGTTCCTTCTGGCAGGCCAGAAACTATCTTGATCGTTTGGGATTCCCAGACCCATCGACATTAACCACACAATACCTGCAAAGATGGTTTTTGGCTTGCCCGGTGATCTTAGAGACTGAGGGATGGGGAGCAGTTTCAAAGTGGTTTTTTGCTCTTGTGAGAAGGTTTGAGTTCCGAGAGACCCAGCTGCCCACCGATGTTAATTGGGAATTTCTTCTCGACGTTCTGAATTCCTACCGCCTGGAAGAGGAAGAGCATAGTCCTAGTGATCAAGAGGAAGAGGTCGATCACGGAAATAGGGGTGAGTCTGCTGATACTGGGGATGAGAGCAGTGATGAGGACGATGGCAGTGGCGACGACGAGAATGACAGTAGTGATACTGACAGTAGTGATTAGAAATCATACTTGCGTTCTTGCAAAGCCTTGAGAAGAATCCCCGCATTTGATGTCGACTCGATGATTAACGTATATATTGTGATGAATGATGAAGATCGGACCAATTCGGTTAGATTCTCCCTGAAGACAGATGGTCGATTTTCGTTTCATATCAGAACATCTAGTCGTGTCTCACGTTTATCCCTACTTTCTAATGGCAAATTTCTATCATCCTCCATCAATCATGTTGGACTTTAATAGTGAGCTTATTATATAAAAACGGTATTACCAGCGTAGCTTGTTGTCAAGCTTGAGTCTTCAAGAGCTCTCAGATTCTGCATTGTCCTTTCTTGCAGTTACTCGAGAAAATTTAGAGTCTTTAGTCACTTCAAACGCCCCAGAATCTCTCCTTTTTGATACCAATGAGTGTCAAATGGTATTCTTCCTCTTAAATACACCCGGGCACTGACGCTATAATCCCACCCAACAATAATCTCACTCCCCACGGCATCTCTAAGGACTATCTCCGAACCATCGCTTTGGAATTGAACAGCACCCCATATTCTGACAAGCCACGGAAGCTGATGTCAAGTTCCACTGACATACATACTAGACGAACTCGACCTGGACGCTCCTCTCGGAAAGTAGACATGTTACTTGCATTGATTGAAGCGAAACTCATCCTCGAGGATTGAGCGATGCTTGATGCTTTCACTTTTCCCATTTAGGAAATGTGATGACAACCATAACGTGTTTATCCCAACAATTGATGTCTTCGGTAGTATTTCCGTGCATCATGCCATAGCTTATCCAGAGAGCAGAGAACATAGAACATTGTGGGTTTGCCTTAGTAAGGTATAGGCAATGACAACCTCGAAGTTGCGACGGTCTGAGAGCCGGACATATCCATTATGAAAGTATAGATTGGGGCTGTCTCGTAACATCCATCCCTGCAGGGTATCGAGAGAATCAATCATGGAGGATAAATATTGAGAATAGTGGCCGGAGCAGGGACTTGATGATATATAATGCTTCTCTCTAAGGAACGACCTAGATTCGCTGGTTTTGAAGGATGAAGATCCTTCAGAATTCCCTGGCCGTGTTTAAAATTTGATGAAATTTGAACGGGACCACGTAGTGCAGCAGTTAATACCTGTTTGGTCTTTTTCGAGGTATCGTTTTTCGGATCCTATCGAATTGTCGGAAACGGAGATTCAATAGAGACATTAAATATCAATGCGAAGTTCTTATGTAGTCTGCGAACGATGCTGTCTCCGAGTCCTGCTTGTAAGACTATTTCTGAAATACTGCAACGGTTCTATTATAGCTGGGTATCTGGATACCCTGGCAGCTGCTATCTGTTCTGTATTCCGTATCCCTGCACGTTACTAAGCCCTCGCTTTGTAACTGCAAAATGTCATAACCAAGGACTGGCTTGGCTACAGAAATGTGGCATCGACCATTTAACCTTTAAAATCAGCAAGCAGCCAGCCATTGACTCCGGTTGCCAGCACAACAGCATAATATTGAACTCAATTTCCCGTCCCTACTCCGTATGCTGTCTGCCGCAAGGCGGATTGTGGCGGGTTGGCTCGGAGACTAAAAACTTTAAAGCCATTCTGAAACGCCCGACAAGCCACCTGTCATATTTTCTGCATGCCCCGGTGCGACGAGTGTCGTTGCCAGACACGAAAACTCCGAAATGTCCGCAGACACTTCATCGTGGGTTCTTTTTTTCGATCTCGCTGCAACTAGATTGGTGTGTGGACGGGCGGCAGTTATAATAGGAGATATTTCGATGGCAGTAGGAACAAAAGAACCTCGAACAGGACCGAATGAGTGAGGAGTTATCTCAGCTGGCTGCTTTTCATCTTCCACACGCGTGGTTGTGAGAGTCTGGACTCTGCCGTCGACACAGCATGAACCTTAGATCTCACTAATCACTATCGCGACTAGCCCCAGGGGACACGGCTAGCGTCTGACGGGCTGACAGGTACATTGTTTCGGCGAAATTGGTGCAGATTAAGGGGCAAAAGTGGCCCTGGACGGCAGCCTTACAAGGTTCACCAGGACACTGAACAGGAATATTTAGCGAGATGAAGACAAGGGATCCAACCGTCCACTGACCAAATGCCACTTTTGTGCCTGAATGAATGAGAGGGTGAGAACCAGGGAAAGGATGACAGTGAAAGACAGGCCCCTGAAAGGCGACTGGGCCAACGGTCGCGGCCCGTGGAAGGGTAGCCCTAGTGGCCAAAAGCAGTAATTAGGGCAGGCCGCACCGCCCAACTCCGACCGGCCGGTCAGCCACCACCCACCACCCACTGCCCACTGACCACTCACCACTGGACCCTCGACCCAGGCACTCCTCGCACTGGTGGGGGCATCTTCGCTCGCATTTCAAGATCGATCGCAATCAGGGACGCTGATAGGGCTAGAAAGCCTATAGTGGCGGCCATTATCTCATGGCGACGAACATTTCAGCTCAGCAGCGCCCAACAACAACAATGGGACTGGGAATGATCGGCGGATTCCAGCCAGTCCAGCCCCCAATGACTACATCATTGCACGGCCGTGACTTCAGCCAAAACTGAAACATGCTCGCGTGGGTGCTCCCCTCTTTTTGGTCCTTTCTGACAGTCGCGTCCGGGACATTCCTACGCCTGGCTGTATTTTCCTTTACTGCTCACTGCACACTGCATCCGTCGACGGCGCCTTCGTTTCAGCTCAACTCTTTCCCTTCCTTTGCTTTGGCACCAGTCTGATTAAACGCTCGTTCACTGCGGTCGATAGCCCTCGGATCCCCTCTGATCTCCAACAGTCCACCTCCTTGGCCAGTCCAACGTTTTACTTTCGTTCGACCCACACTCACTCCACACGAACCGGTGGACTCACACTCTTTCACCACTCATTGTCAGATCCTGCCTGGACTGTGCAAACCGATCTTACGCCTTGGGGAGTTTCTCCGACCAATCGCGACTTTGCTCGCTAATTAGAGCTGCCGGCAGTTCAGGCCTCGTTTCTAGTCCTTCTTTTAATCCCCCATGCCCTTCCGAACCTTCATGCCCAGACGACCTGGTTTAACGGAGAAGCGGCTGTCGGCTCATCGCTTCCAGCAGCTTCCCGACATGACACCTGACATGGCGAATCCCAACGACGTCACCATTGAGATCCCCTTAAACCCGGTTGCGAGCCGGAATCAGACCGGCGCTCGCAAAACGAGTAGCAACATAGGAGGCTCGCCAAACCCGTATCAACCCCCGGGGGGTGACAAAGGCGAGAAGGAGGGGTTGGTCGCGCCCAATCCAGGTCTGCGCCGGCGGATTGACGAGAGTACGGGGCGTTCGCTCGAAGATCCGGAAGATGGCACCGTCACACGCATGGGCGTGATCTACCAGGCGATCCTCAACTACTCCGTCGTCACTCGATACTTCATCTATGTGGCACCCATCGCACTGCTGCTTGCCATCCCGATCATCGTGGGCGCCACGGTCGCGCAGGACGCGACTATCGGTGGCGTGACACTGCCTTGGTTCTGGTTCTGGATTGAGATTGTCTGGGGCAGTCTGTGGTTGTGCAAGCTGGCTGCAAAGGTCCTGCCGTACATTTTCCAGACCCTCTGCGGGTTCGTCAGTTCGGGCACTCGCAAGTACGCTCTTATCCTACGGAAACTGGAAATGCCGATTGCGACCGTGGGTTGGTGCGTGGTGTGCTTGGTCACGTTCTTGCCTGTAGGTTCAGTCCTCGACTGGATTGAGCATCGTTAGCTAACTTTGTAGGTCATGACGCAAAACCCCCATCAAAAAGCCAAGGGTGACACCTCCACAAAATCCTGGGAGAAATCCGTCAAGAATATCCTCTTTGCTCTTTTCGTCTGCAGCTTGATCTTCCTGGCAGAGAAAACCATGGTGCACCTCATCTCGATCAGCTACCACCGCAAGCAGTTCGACGCCCGGATCAAAGAATCGAAGCGCAATGTGTATCTGGTGGGACTGCTATTCGACGCCTCGCGCCACATGTTCCCCATGTACTGTAAGGAATTCCGCGAGGAGGATGCTGCCATCTCTGACTCTCTCCTCCACACCACGACCTCCAAGACCCGGCGTACTAACCGCTCGGCGCCTCTTCGCATGATCCGGGAGGTGGGCCACAACGTTCACCACTTCGGCAACAAGGTGACGGCGGCGTTTGGAGACGTGGCCCACGAGCTGACCGGCAAGCAAGTCTTCAACCCCACCTCCACCCGGTCCGTGGTGACCCAGGCTATGGAACACCAACGGACAGCCGAGGCGCTGGCACGGAGAATCTGGATGTCCTTTGTCATCGAAGGGCGTGAGGCGCTCTACTTTGACGACATCTGCGAGGTTCTTGGGGCGGGAATGGAGGCAGACGCCGAGGAATGCTTCGCCATGTTGGATCGCGACGGCAACGGGGACATCAGCTTGGAAGAGATGATCCTGGCCGTGGGAGAAGTCCGCCGGATGAGAAAGGCGCTGAACAACAGTCTGCACGATGTTGACCAGGCGATCCACGTCTTGGACAACCTCTTGCTGACCGTAGCCGGTATTATCGCGATTCTGGTTTTCGTGTCCTTTGTGACGACCGGCTTCGGTACCGTCATCGCGGCGGGTGCCACCTCGCTGCTCTCCCTCAGTTTCGTCTTCTCCACCACCGCCCAAGAAGTCCTCGGTTCGTGCATCTTCCTCTTCGTCAAACATCCCTTCGACGTGGGCGATCGCGTGGAAATCAGCGACAAGCCGTACTTTGTGGAGCGCATCTCCCTGCTGTACACCCTGTTCCGGAACGTCAACGACCACCGCGTGACGCAGGTCCCCAACGTCGTCCTCAACACGCTATGGATCGACAACTTCACCCGCGCCAACGCCATGCACGAGCGAATCACCATCCCCGTCAGCTTCGCTACCACGTTCGCCAACATCCAGCTGCTCCAGGAGGAGATGGAGAGCTTTGTGCGCGACAAGGACAACTGCCGCGACTTCCAGCCGGATATCACCATCGACGTGGTGGGCCTGGGCGACATGGACAAGATGGAGCTGAGCGTGCTGATCTGCCACAAGTCCAACTGGTCCAACGAGTCCATCCGCGCGGCCCGTCGTTCCAAGTTCATGTGCGCGTTGATCACCGCCGTGCGCAAGGTCCCGATCCGCGCCCCGGGTGCCTCCGACGACGACGACAAGAAAGACGAGCCCAAGGACGATGACGACAAGTCGGATACCGCCCTCGAGGACCAGACACTTCCCGTCCGCCAGGTCTCCATCGCCAGCGAAGGCGTGAGACGGGCCAACACCACCGCGGGCGTTCCCTTTAGCGAGTCCCGATCAACCGGCCTCGACTTTGGTAACTCGCCCGACACCCTGCAACGCCGGGGGATTGGTGCGTCCAGCTCCTACAGCGAGGGACTCACCGTGGAACATGCCGCTCGCTCGCAGGACGGCTCGCGCGACGGCCACGACGACTACTACCAGACGCCCGCGGGGTCGCCCGGCCAGGAGCGACAGCTCAACGTGACGTACGGACTGGTGACGCGGGAGCCGTCGACGGGTCGACGCAAGGAGGGACGCACCTCGTACACTTCCCCGGAGGGCGACGACGTGCCTGTGCTCTCTCAACCAGTGCCTCCCCGCCATCGGGTTAGCCTGCCACGGGTGCCGTCCGCGGGGTCGATCGAGCCCATGTCGGGGGCGTCAATGAGTCAACCGCCCGAGTACTACAACTACCCGGGAGAGTATTACGACCCAGAGGACCCGTTCGACCCGAACCAGCCATTCGAGCTGCCGTCGATGCAGCCGACAGAGCCGCGTGAGTATCCGTCGCCGACGGGGACGACGCCGCATTCGGAGACGGAGCCGGGACGATTTGTTCCACGACGGCAGTGAGCCATGATGAGTGATGATATTTGATTCTTGATGTGTTACTAGATACATTCGTGTGCAGCTTAGTTAAAATCTATCGTACATTAATTTCAGACTACCCGTGCCAGATATTAGAGAGAAGGGGGGGAGAGAGATTATTTCGTCTCCTTCCACGGATACCCAACCGGATCATCCTTGCGCACCCAAATCTTCGTCTTCCTCTTATTCACCACATGCTCCACAAACGCTTCCCGAGTATACTCGGCCTTGTACTTGCGAATCCACCTCGGATCCCAGAGTTCGCTCGCAATGCCGAGGTCCTTACAGCACCGAACTAACGCATTCGACCGACACCCTTCCGTAGCGGTGGGTATGCCATCAGGCGAGAAATAATCCTGTTCGCCTCTCGCAACAGAAACCAACCTATATCCCACATTAGCCTTATCCTCACCCCAATACCCTCCAACCACCCCCTTTTGGGGGGAGGGGGTAAAAAAAAAGAAAGAAATACATACCGCCCCACACAAACAAGCGCATACTCCCTAGTCACCATCTTGGGCGTAACAATGCTCTCACCCCTGGGCACAAGTCCCCACCCACCCGGACCAAAAGCCTTATTCAAAATCCGTCGATACTTGATCTCAGGCAGGTAGAGGATGCCATCAGGTTTGATTTCGACTTCGTTGGGGTCCGTCGGGGCGAGGAGCACGTCGGCGCATTCTTTGGGGAAGGGCGTCGCGCTGAGGCCGTGGAAGGATCGCGTCCAGTCGATTTTGTCTTCGGTGGGTTGGGCGGGGGATGGGGGGGTGTCGTGCAGGGCTTTTATTGAGGGGGTTATTTGTTGGGGGGTGTTTTTGGTGGTGGTGGTGGTGTTGTTGTTGGTAGTGGTGGAGGGGGAGGAGGAGGTGTTGGTGGTGGGTTTGGCGGCGGTGTTGTTGTTGTTGTTGTAGGTTGGTTTGGAGGGTGTAGAGGATTGGTTCTGGTAACGCGTTGTGGGCGTGGAGATGTTGCGGATGAGCATGGAGGAGCGGGATTTAGTGAGGGGTGCGCGCAGAGAGCGCGTCAGTATTGGGAGGGACATGGTGGTTGCGGTGGTGGTGGTGTCTGGGGTGAGTGAGGGTGGTGGTGGAACGGAAGATGAAGAATGAAGTCAGTCTGTATAGTATCACGTGATGTGTGACCTGAGTCTCAAGTGAAAGGTGTGTGTGATAGATCAAGTGAGGGATGGGAAGAGTTGAGATTCTAGAATGTCTGTAGTACAGCTGATATTACAGTAAGCATCCAGCTAAGCATCCTTGGTCTGGGTGCGCTCGTCGTTGCCCTGGCGCTTCCAGCACTCGCGAAAGGCCTCCATCTGCGGCTGATGAGTAGGTATCTCAGCAGCGAGTAAGTCATGGGGCTCACCTCGCCCTGGCAGCTGCGCCAATCCTTCTTTGCAAAATAGCAGTCGTTCATTTTGTCTTGTTCCACTGCAGTCATCAGCATCGTTCGGGATCCTAGGTAATCTGCTGGAAAAGGTACCTGCACAGCCGGTGCTGAAGATCCGCTTGTCCCTACCAATCGTCAGTCACCAACTCACTCCCCCAACCACTTGAACCACCCCAATCAACCCTCACCATTCGTCCGGCTCGTCATCCTCTTCTTCATCCTCCTCCACCTCCACCGGCGGGTTCTCCTTTTTCTCTTGTTCCGACATTGTGCTGTGCTGTGCTGTGCTGTGCTGTGTTGATCGACCGACTCTGACGGAGGTTGCAACGGAATGGCGACCCCCAACCTGACCGGCAAAAAGGTCAACGTGCTGGTCTACTCCGGTACGCCCTCCTCCTCCTCCCCCTCCCCTCACATCTACCTCCCCCATCCCTCTACTAATAAACTACACTGTATCAGGCAACGGAACCACCGTCGAATCCGTCCGTCACTGCCTCTACTCCCTCCGTCGCCTCCTGGCCCCCCACTACGCCGTCATTCCCGTCACCGCCGACGCCCTCATCCGCGAGCCCTGGACCGCCACCTGCGCCCTGCTCGTCATCCCCGGCGGCGCCGATCTCGGCTACTGCCGCGCCCTCAACGGCCCTGGCAACCGCCGCATCGAACAATTCGTCAAGCGGGGAGGTGCCTATCTCGGTTTCTGTGCGGGCGGATACTACGGATCCCGACGCTGCGAGTTCGAGATCGGCGATAAGACGCTCCAGGTCATCGGAGAGCGCGAACTCGCCTTCTACCCGGGAACGTGTCGCGGAGGGGCTTTCGGGGGGTTCGTATACCACAGTGAGGCGGGTGCGCGGGCTGCGGAGATTACGGTGTCCAAGGATGTCTTGAATACGGGCATTGTGCCCGATCGCTTCCGATCTTACTACAATGGAGGTGGGGTGTTTGTTGATGCGCCGCTGCTGGCGGACCAGGGTGTGGAGGTTCTGGCCAGCTTTGCCGAGGAACTGAATGTTGATCCCGGGAAGGGTGCTGCAGCGGTGGTCCTTTGTCGTGTGGGAGAGGGAAAGGCTGTCCTCACAGGACCGCATCCGGAGTGAGTCCTCTGTTCGTTGCTGCTGCTGCGGTGCTGATTGATAGGTTTGCGGCGGCCAACTTGGATAAAAAGGCGGCCGGTGCGGAGTATGCCAAGGTGGTGGAGGCGCTCGAAGCCGATGACAAGGCTCGGACCGACTTCCTCAAGGCGGTTCTGGTCAAGCTGGGCCTGCAGGTGACACAGAGCACGACCACCGTGCCGTCGCTGTCGTCGCTGCACCTGTCAGCACTAGAGCCGACCGAGACTGCCGATCTAGTAGCGTCCTGGCAGGAGATCATCACCAAGGATGGCGACGACGAGATCCTCAAGGATGAGAACGACACCTTTCGCATTGAACGCCCTGGCACGTGGAGTCTCAGCCAGTTGGAAGAGTCGCTGCCGGCGCCTACGGAGGGTATTGTGGACTACAACGCGGTTGTGAAGCGGCTGGTGGTGCACGACGATGTGCCCTCGTCCAAGCTGACGCCCTACTTCAACCATCATGCCTTTTACTCCAACCTCCGCCAGTACCAGGCCCAATCGCGAGAGGGGGCATCCGAGTTTGGCGCCAACCTGGTGTACGCCGAGGTGGTGACCAGCACGAACACGATCCTGGAAAAGTAAGTGACGCATCCGACGCCGAGTCTAAGCAAAGCGACTGACAGGTCAGAAACCCCAAGCTGCTGCGCCAGCTGCCGACCGGATTCACCGCCAGCGCCACGACACAGGTGGCGGGCCGGGGCCGGGGATCGAACGTGTGGGTATCACCGGCCGGGGCGCTGATCTTCTCGACAGTGCTGCGACACCCGCTGGAGAAGATCCAGTCGGCGCCGGTGGTGTTCATCCAGTATCTGGCGGCGATGGCGGTGGTGCGGGGGATCAAGAGCTACGACGTGGGGTACTCGCAGCTGCCGGTCAAGTTGAAGTGGCCGAATGACGTGTGTACGTGTCCTGCCCATGTGCCCCCAACTTGTTCTTGCATACTGATCAGCGACAGACGCACTGGACCCGGAGCAGCCGGACAAGAAGCAGTACGCCAAGATTTGCGGCATCCTGGTGAACTCGCACTATTGTGCGAATGAGTACATCTCGGTGGTGGGTATTGGCGTCAACGCGACCAACGCATCCCCAACGACGTCCCTGACGGCGCTGGTGGCGCGGTTCTTGGGGCCCCGGGCGGCCCCGATCACGCTGGAGAAGCTGCTGGCGCGGATCCTGACGACGTTCGAAGAGCTGTACATTCGGTTCTTGCGGGCGGGGTTCGACCGGGACTTTGAAGCGCTGTACTATGAGGACTGGCTGCACATGCACCAGGTGGTGACGCTGGAGGAGGAGGGGGGCGTGCGGGCGCGGATCAAGGGGATCACGCGGGACTACGGCCTGCTGCTGGCGGAGGAGCTGAGCTGGGACGACCGGCCGACGGGGCGAGTGTGGCAGCTGCAGAGCGACAGCAACAGCTTTGATTTCTTCCGGGGGTTGGTGCGGCGGAAGGTGTAATGCGTAGACTCAGTACATAGATAGGACCCATAGAGGAACGCTATACGGATGCTGTCCGGAGAAGAAATGAGAGCGGCCGGTGATGCCGAGTCCGGTGCCGATCATGACCCCCGGTTGCTGGATCGAGTGAAACCTGCCTCGGGTGTGGGAGGCGCACATGTTTCACGGTTCTCCTGATCTCCGTGGGGGGTGATTGGTGATTAGTGATACTGATAGGACATGGCGCGAGGCTAATCATCCTGCAGATTGCTTTTGCCTGACTGGGTGGGATCCCCGTTGAGGGTTGACTTATGCAGGAGCGGCGGTAATAAAAGGGCGTCAGCACTCAGAATGCGCACTTCGCCTGTGCTAATGACGCGCCGGTCAGTGGCTGGTGGCCCTTATGCAGGGCCCCAAGCCCGATCGGGCAGGGGGCCGAACCCCACTGCTGGGCCGCTCCTTCGCGGGCGGCGCCTCATCCAGCGGCTCCTCCGACTTCACCAGCAGACTAGGACTTCGCCGGCCAACCAACTCCCCCAATGAAATTGATACTTTGCTTCGGTTCCGCCCCGTGAAGACTAATACCCTGATCCACCTCGACGACTAATCATCGACTGGGCCGAATGGCTCCCAGGAAAATGCCAAACAATGCACCCTCTGCACACACACCTCATCGCTGGTTCCGTCCGGCCTCGGTTGATTTTCACGCGACTATAAAGGAGAATGGCCTCCCGGCGCATTTCAGCTCCTTGCCTGGCTCTCCACCACCCTCCTCTTCGCCGCCATGTCGACCTTTCTCTTTGTCGCGACGGCCACCCCCGTCCTGTACCTGGTCTGGGTGCTCCTCACGCGCTGGCAACATGCCCAGAATGCCCGCAAATGGAACTGCGGGGCCGTGCCCAGCTATCCCGGCGACCTGCTGGGGGTCAACACCCTCAAGGAGGCCCTGCAGCTTGACAAGGATCGCGAGTTGCCGATGCTGACCCGCCGGCGCATCGCCACCTTGTCGGCCCAGGAGAACCGCTACACCACCACCTTCCAATTCCGCCAGCTCGGCGCCGACATCATCAGCACCGCCGAACCCAAGAACGTCCAGGCCCTCCTGGCCACCCAGTTCAAGGACTTTGAGCTGGGCCAGGTCCGCCGCAACGCCATGCACTGGCTGCTCGGCAGTGGCATCGTATGTTTGCCTATCTGATTGGATTGGTGACTGGGGATTATGCTAACGATCCCAGTTCACTGCTGATGGCGACCATTGGTCTCGTTCCCGTGCTCTCCTCCGTCCCCAGTTCACCCGTGACCAGATCAGCGACCTCGACCTGGAGGAACGTCATGTGCAGCAGGCCATGAAGGCCATGCCGGTTGACGCCACGGGCTGGACCCCCGCCACCGACATCCAGACCATCTTCTTCCGCCTGACCATGGACACCGCCACCGAGTTCCTCTTCGGAGAGAGTGTCCAGAGCCAGGCTGCCGCCCTCAGCAACGGTGCCATTCCCCAGGACAACTTCCCTGCTCAGTTCGACCGTGGCCAATGGTATGCCGCTCAGCGCGCCCGCTTCGAGAAACTCTACTGGATCGTCAACAACAAGGAAAGCCGTGAGGTCAACCAGGCCGTCCACGCCTACGTCGACCGCTTCGTCAGTGCCGCCCTGTCCTCCGACCCGGAGAAGAAGCCTGGCCACTACGTCTTCCTGCATGGTCTGGCCGAGGCCACCCGTGACCCCGTCGAACTGCGGTCGCAGCTGCTCAACATCCTCCTGGCTGGCCGTGATACCACGGCGTCGCTGCTGAGCTGGTGTGTGCTGTTCCTGGCGCGCTACCCCGATGTATTCACCGCCCTGCGCACGACCATCCTGGCCGAGTTCGGCACCTACACCCAACCCCACGACATCACCTTTGCCAACCTCAAGTCCTGCCGTCCGCTGCAGAACTTCCTGAACGAAGTGCTCCGTCTCTACCCCATCGTTCCTGGTAACCGCCGCACTGCCGTCCGCAACACCACCCTGCCGACCGGCGGTGGTCCCAGCGGCACGGACCCCATCTACGTCAAGAAGGGGCAGTCGGTCTTCTACAGCACCTTTGTCATGCACCGTCGTCCGGACCTGTGGGGACCCGACGCGGACGAGTTCCGTCCGGACCGGTGGTCCGAGCGCAAGGCGGGCTGGGAGTACCTGCCTTTCAACGGTGGGCCGCGCATCTGCATCGGCCAGCAGTTTGCTCTGACGGAGACAGGCTACGTGCTGGTGCGGTTGTTGCAGCGGTTTGATCGGTTCGAGGGCGTTGGTCCGACCGGCCAGGGCGATGTGAAGATGGCGGTGAACCTGACGAATGCACCGGGCGATAATGTGACGGTGCGGTTACATGAGGATAGTCAGTAGGCTGCTACTTGTTTTTGTTTGGGGGCGATTTGATTGTGGATACCCGATTGGGATAGTTTGATTAGCGTGGTTATAGAATGACATGATTATACTTGATACTTGGTGTTCCATTTTCAGTTACAGCCATATCAATAATTCCCGCGTTATAGAGGTAGCCTCCTCATCAAACTTAACCTACTGCCACCTACATCGTACATACGGAGTAGTAGGTACTAGCAGGGATAACTCCTCACCGCCTACCCAATCAAGTATGACTAATACTTCAACCTCTGGACCCCACCTGACAAGATCCCTCCGACTCCGTCCCTTTGGTTTGGTTCCTTAGGCTCACTCACACCAGAGTAAGGGTAAGGGTAAGGGATTTCTCGGACAACACCGAAACCCAATCACATTCATTTCATCTCATCACATCCCTGTCGGAAATACGTAAAGCTGTCAGATCGAGTTCCCTACTATTTTAGCTTTGGGAATTTTGACAGGGATTGGATATTAGATAGATGGTGGTACAGGTTTGGTTCTGGTTCTTGTTCCGGTTCCTTGGTTATGGGTTGTCGGTTGTCAGGGAATGTTATTTGTGGATATGACGTAACCTTGTTTCTTTTTTTTTTTTTTTACGAGGATGACGATTCGCTACGGAGTACGAACGATCGTAATGCATCTCGGTCGATAGGTAGAGAGAGCGGAGAGAGGGAGATATGTTTCCACCTACCCTACCCTACCTAGACATACGCCACTTCAGTCATCCCTAGCCTATGTACCAAATAGAATCAAAACGAGCAGGGTTGGGTTCTGGTTTGGTTTGTGGATCTCGGTGTCGCCGATGCTACCTATCTAGTATCTAGATTTGTTGGTAGGTGGGTGGGATGGGGTGGCTGCAGCGTAGCGTAGCGGGAGATCCGGCTGGTCCGTTCGAGTAATCCTCATTCCCTCATTCCATTCCATTCCTTCATAAGTACCAAATCCCCGAGACTGGGGTGTGCTAGCTGGGTTGGACCTAAATACATACATATCTAGTACTCCCCCGTAGGTAGGTTAACTTGGTATCCAATCTAGAAATAATTCCCTTTTTATTTTTATTTTTTTTTTTTTACTTTTGAATAATGAATATTGCTTTTAGCGGGGGAAGAACATCAAGTGTTTGATCTGGGTTGACTCGTATTGATCCTAATCTGTATACTATACTATACTATGTTATGTTATGTTATGTTATGTCATCTCGGTTGTTCAAGTCCCATCATTTATAAACTTATAGGATAATGTTTCTTGGCACAGGGAGATGGATGGATGAATAGAGTTCTAGATCGGTCGATCGGTCGGTCGGTCGGTCATTCGTTAAGATGATGAGGGAATCGGTGTGTTATGTATGTCATGGGTGGGTTGGTTGGTTGGTTACTTAGTTCGTATTGTGAACTTTATTGAGGTCGGAGCTGTAGCATACATAGCATACTTAGCATAGCTGGGGATAATTTTAGATCCTGAAAAGGAAGGTGTCAGTGGTGGGAGCTGGCAATTAAAGTTTAGAACACGGAGGGGGGGGCGGGGTGGAGATTATCTGACTGACGGGGAGGTAGCCGTGCCCACGGAGGAGATAGTTTCCGGGTGTGTTGGTGATGTCGATGTCGATATTTCTACGTGGGAGTTGAAATTTTCTTAGGTATAAATTTGAAGATAATAATAATAATAATAATACACAATAAGTAGATTAATATTAATACCCAGAATTCTGATTGAGTATATGGATGCACCGGAGTAAACGTAGCAAAGGTCTACATGTATTTTCGTGCCTGGAGTAGATAGTGAGTAAACTTGTTCAGGCTGCCAGTTACTTCACTCTAACGACAGCATATCACCTGACTGATTGTTTATGCTTATACTTTCTTGTCTTGTCTGGTATGAATTTCATGTTCATCACCTAAATTCACCGAGATTTATGCCTCTTTTAGAGTCAACAGAGATAGATGCCGTGACCTGATTTTACCGTAGTACTTTTATCGCCCTCTAAGGAAGAAACAGTATCTGAGGCTGAAGACTGATAGCCTGGTGTACGTTTCTTCTTTTCTTGATGCGAAGAGAAGTGAAGCACTAGTGGCATGGGGCCTGATCAATGTCACGTCTAGCCAAGGTACAGCTCTCTTATTTGGACTTCATACTCAATATCCTTTGCAGATGGCTGGATCAATTTTGTGAGCACTATGGCACTGGTAGATGGTCCTTATGACCATCTGGGGGGGAGGCAAGAGGTTAGTAGATCCCCCACCCAACTGGCTGGCTCTTTACATTGCCGTTGCAATTCATATTGCCCTTGGCCCCGATCAGCCCGTCCCGAGCAAACCGAGCAATAGCGTCGTGGATGATATCAATGACATCCTGCCCGCCGACCTTGAAGTTGACGTTGCCGTGTGTCTTGGTAGCCTCGACGCCGAAATGACAGCTTGCATGACTGGCAATCTGGCGCTGGTGATGGCCGATCACCTGGGTGGTCCAGCCGGTGCCGCCATCGCCCTCGATGTTTTTGATGATCTGGCGGCAGTCCTCCACCTTGGGCGACGCGTCGCTGGTCTGGTCCACAAAGGTCGAGGCGCCGCACTCGTCCTTGCCCGGCGGGATATCGCAGGGCCAGTTCGGGCTCGAGCCCTTGCTGGCCGTGTCCCAGGATTGGAAGGCGCGCGCAGGGCTGCAGACCGGGATCCGCATGAAGCCCGGGGTCGTGACGTCGACGGCCATCAGGTCGGCGAGGGTGCCATCGTTGGTCGGGTCGGCCACACTGGCGCCGTTCTCTCGGCCATTCCCGATCCAGGTGCGGACGGAGCCCTGGACCAGCTCCGTCGTCGTGATGCCGTTGTAGTTCTTCCCGCCAGAGATGTACTCGATTCCCTTGGGCGCCGAGAACTTGTTGTCTCGGCAGATTCTCGTACAGGGACCTTTATCCATGACCTGCTTGCAGCTGCATTTCTTCGCAGCGCCGTCCGGATACGCCAGGTAGTACTGCCAGTTGTCGACGCATACGCCCGTGGTGTCCATCGTGTCGTCGTCAAGGTAGGCACTGAGACGCTTGTCTCCATTGCAAGCGTGCCCGGCATCGATAATAAAGGTATAAGATCCCGACTGGCGCCACAGGGCGGGGAGGGCGAAACCCACGATACACTTGTTGATGTTGGCGAGCAGCTCATTCTGGGCATTTCCAGTCGCGGGGAGCTCGCCTTCTCTCATCCCCGGGAGGAGCTTTCCGTCGGACATGGCTCCATATAGAGTGTCAATCGCCTCGTTGGATCCACTGAAAAGGTCTTCCAGCGCAAGGGAGGTAATATTAGCCCAGCCATAGACGACCTGCCCCAGATAGGCTGAGAACTCATCCTGTTTCTCTGGCGTCCATTTAGTCGCGTCTCCTCCAGGCAATGCGTCCTTGGCGATGGTGGTACCTTGTCCGATGAGGGTCATGGCGGTATCCTTTGCATTATCCAGGGCGCTGCCGGTTTTCCCAGCAAACCAGTTGTGGTTCTTCAGAATCGCGTTGAAGAACGGTCCGGCAGTTCCCAGGGCCCCAAGTGTGATCGTGTCCACAAGAATCATGAGCCAGGTGTCGTCTTTTTCCGGCGGAATAGGCGCAAACTTGTTCTCCATATCGCCGAGCGCCGTGCTGACAATGCCCAGGGCCTTGAACAAGGTGTCATAGTAGTTCTTGTACATGCCATGGATTTGCGCCAGCGAGTTCCAGATGAACTGGCCCGCAGGGCCCGAGCTGGCACCGTCTGCCCCCTTTTCGCACTCAATGGTGCTGCAGCTCTCTGTGACCAAGCGACCGCATTCCTGCTGACCCCCCATCTGGATGGTACTTTCGACTGACCCGATGAATTTCTTACCGCGCTGACGATCGGTGCCCTTCCAAATCCGAACAATGTCGTCCCATGCCGCATCGGTGCCCATCAACCTCCACCGTTCCGAGGGCGTGTAGTCGAGGAAATCCGCCACCACCCAGTTGGTGCAGTCAAAGTCGGTCCAGTTCCCGTTCCGCGTGCGGTCGGTCTTGGGGTCCTCTCCGGCTCGGGCAAGTTGGATAAAGGTGGCCCAGCTGGTCGCCGGCCTGGGGGCATCGTGGTACGTTTGCAGGTCGCTGGCCCAGTCCGAGGTGCCGCCCAAGCCCCAGGCAGCGTACAGAGAGCTGCGCGTCTTTTTGGTGGCGGCGCTCATGTATCCGACCCACTCGTCACGGTCATAAATCAAGACGTCGCTGTTGCTGGTGGGGTCGACATAGCTCTTGACGACGCGAGACGAGTCCTTCATGATCTCGGCAATCTCCGCATCGGCGAGGTACCCAGCTGTGCCAGTGCATGTGCCCTTTTTGGCATGGGACTTCAAGCGGTCGCCAGTGTACAGGCAGTCCGGGCCCCAGCAACCGGGGTCTGCCATCTTGAAGGATCGCCCGTAGCTCGTCACGCCCACAATCACCTTGGCGCCGGGGACACCTGCCTTGGTGATCATTGCCAATGACTGTCTTGTCTCGGTTAAATTGACCTGGCTGCGCAGACAGCTCCCCGTGTCACAGCCTTCTTGGGAGTTGCTGTTATGTACATCCCACTGCCCGTGAAGATCATAGGTCATGTAGACAATGTAGTCAGTGACCTTGGCAATGTCCTCGATGGGATACTGCTTCAAGTACCAGTAGGACGCCGGGGCGGCAATGGAGATGGATTTGCCGGGCAAAAGGCTCTTGAGAAGGACCAGGAAGGCCAGGTAATTGGGACCGTCTTCCTGGGAACCGGGGTCGAAGTCAGGGAGGTCAGGCGCACCGGGGTATTCCCAGTCGATATCGACCCCATCGAGGTCATTTTCCTTGATGAAGGTGGCGATCTTGGTCGCCATCGTGAGCCGATTCGCAGGTTTGACGCCGTTGCGAAAGATCTGGTATGTCTCCGGAGTGGTCGAAAAGTCCCAGCCACCCAAGGAGAGGATCCGCTTGATCCCCGAGATTTTCTTGAACTCGCCGAATTGATAGGTGGACAGCTCATCGCCCGTCTCGACCTCCCACGAGCCAGTCAGCGTGCCGAAGCCGAAGTGGAGGTGCGTGTACTGCGAGCTATCGATCTGCGAGGCGTCCTGGAAGAGGCACTTTCGGCTCAGGCAGTAGCCTTCATAGTAGGCGATCTTGATCGTGCCCGATCCAGAGCCCTTGACGACATCCAGCCCGCAATTGGAGATACACCCGTAGGTGCCTGGCTCGGCCGTGCCTGGGGCTCCGGTGTTGGTATCGATGCAAAAGTCCGTGGTGATACCGCATTGGCCCCAGATATTGCAGCACGCGTTCAACGGGCAAGGATTGAGATCGGCGATATTCGAGCCATTCGTTGGTGGGGTTGTGCCTGGCTTCTGCGGACCGCACTGTGCGTTGGAAATCTCCGCAGGGAAAGGGGGGGTGCCCTCACTCAAGCACAAGACCGTATCCTTGAACAGAAGCCCACAGCCATTCCAGCCCCAAGTGTTCTTGTTGAACGCCTCGAGATCGTCGAGCTTGAGACTGTACTCCGCAGCAAGGCTGTCGCAGTTGTCACCGGCCTGGACCTGATATGCTTTGCACGAGCCATCTTCGTTGGGCTGAGGGCGGAAATCAGGGAGATCTCCACTGGAGCAGCAGACGTGCTGCTTCGGTTTCAATTTGGAGCAGAAATCAGCGCCAGGGTTGTACTTGGTGAAGTCAGCCCCCGAGATGCCACATTTAACTGCCAGCTCTGCGCAGCTGTTCCCAGCCTCAACCTGTATAGTCGCACACTTGCCTCTGGCCCGGGTCACAAGGTTCCGAGCCAGGTTGCGAACCAGGATAGTTGAATTGGTGGTCGTGTGGTTCCCATGTAGAAGAGGCGTAGTGAACTTGGCTGAGCCAGCGAACTTGGTAGACCCGGAGAACGACAGGCACGTCGCGTTGGCCCAAGCCTTGATTGCACTTTGGATGGGGGCAAATGTCCCATTGCTGGTCGCCATGACACCAAACACATGCGTGCTATCGTAGCCCTCCTCGCAGAGCTGCATGGCCAAGCTCGGGGTGGAGACCTCGAGCTTGTCAAGGTTATCCTGGAAGAGCTTCAGCGCCGACTGGCTGAGCCCCTGCTTCAGTAGACCCTGGCCAACATACAGGCCAATCGTTGCCTGTCCAGACTGGCCGTAGATGATAAACGGCCTGTCCGTCGGCCCATGCCCACCCTCGGCATACTGGCGCATTTGCTTAACAAGCGACCGCAGTCCAGCACCCGCTAGGCCGAAGCCCTCATGCCACCAGCCGAGTTCAAACTCGACCTCAACGGACTCGATAGAAGCAATCCGCGCAGTGGAGGCAGGGAAACCGGCAAAGTCCGGCCCGTATGACGAGCAGGCCTGGATGCGATGGGTTCCGTTCCGGTCATCAACATGGTCAAACAGCGAGAAGTCATAAAACATCGTCTCTTTGCACTTGCGGATCTGCTTGAAGTCCGCGTACACGGACCAGTTTCCCGTGTTGGGGCCGGAATTGCTGCAACGCTCAGGGCAGATCGAGGCACTGCTGCGGAAGCTTGGACTGGCCGATTTGCGGAAGCCCGGGGTTGCGGTGGCTGCAGGTGGCCATGCGAAGAGCACGACGGCTGCCACCGTGCTGAGCCATGTCAGGGCCACCATGGAAAATGAAAATGAAGGAGTCCAAAGTCGAAAAAAGACTATATTGGGAGGAAAGAAAAGAGCGTACAGATTGTAGAGGGATTCAAGAGCGTGGTGGCAGCGCAGATCCACCAGGGGAGATGAAATGCCCCCCAGCGGCGATTTTATACTGCATACATATGCTCAAGCTGCTTCTCACCCATGCCCTTTCTTTCACAGCCTCCAAGGGGATCTCGTATTGGCACTTGTACGGACAAATCCAAGCCAGACACAACAAAGCCGCTCGTTCCCTAGCGTATGATCAGCTCAATGCCAGTGATGGTATGTCGTACATCAATCTCCCATCTATCCTTGGCGCAATTTCTTTCAGGCACTAGAAGCTCGCACCTTGAAAGACGACAGTAGCGGAGGAGATACCCCCGGCCGCGGCAAATGAGCATCTGATTCTGACATTTACGCGAGGCAAGGGGGAATCTAGGTAGATGAGCGATGGAGAGAGGTACGTCAGGTGGACTTGGCAATGGACGGGGGCTCCGACACTCCAGCCATGGGCTGTAGTACTGGTTGGTGAGTCTTTGTTGTCTCGACTCTCAATCCGTCAGGCACGGACCGGGGTGGGGCAATCAGGAAGGATCGATGTACGTCAGCCTTAGGGCAAGGGACTACCTAAGTAACCAATTTGACTAGTGTTCCGGGAGGTATGCACAAAAATATAGGGGCAAGTACAAGGAAACAAGGGCGAAAGGATCCAACTACAGGAGCGCGACCCCAGCAACTCCCAAGGCCGCCAAGAAGCAAGAGATACCCAGTACAGCCGATTGCTGAGCGGCATTTTCCTCTTTAGGACAGTCATCGGGCGGGTTCAGGCCATCGCAGAGTTGTGTGTGGTGAGCGGAAGCCATACTCGCCGCGCTATCCTCGTCGATAGCCACGCGACAGGGGTCCAGGCTGGGGCGCGTGGTACTAGCCGTCGAGTTCCCCGTAACGACGCAAGTGTCGCGGCCTGCAGTATTGACCTCCGGGGGCGACTGCATGGTGATGTTGGTCACATCGATTGCAATCGCGTTGCGGTCCCCGGGGCAGGTGGCGTTGGCGGTCGCCGCGACAAGATCTACTTCTTTGGGGGGGATATCGTCGATGGTGAAGAATTGCAACCCGGAGGAGTGGTGGTTAAAGACCCCGCCACCATATTTATAGGCCAGCGCCTCCTCGTCATTGGCCAGCGCCTCCTCGTCGCAGCTTTGCCAGTAGAGCTGCCAGGCCACAAACCAAGGCCCCGTGGTGATGCGGTTCCGGACGTACTGGTATGCGAGGTAAGGGTCTGCGCTGCCGGACCAGTTCACCCAGCGCAAATCCTGGGTTAGGGTGATCTGGTCGTTTATGTCATTGCTCTTGCGGATGTCGTAGGAGATATAGAGGTTGAGGAGTTCTGCGCTTTGCGGGTTCTGCACAGCAAAGACAATGGGGAACCAGTCTGCTGGCGAATACGATTCGTTGCGAGGGAAGACCAAGTCCACTTCGACCGCGTCCACAGTGGTGAGTATGGCTCCGAGTAATCCAAGCCACCTCGCCTGGGGAAAGTACATGGCGGAGAGGTTCAACAGAGCAAGACCGATGTCGGACAGGTGAAGAAAAGGGCCTCCTTCCACTCTTTGGAGGGCATGAGAATATTTGTAGGGAACAAGATAGGGGGATTAATCCCTGTCGCCAAGGCCACGACCGACATACACCACTGCCAAGACAATCGAAACAAAGAACGGAGCGGAGCGGGGAATGGTCACCTTGGGACTGCCAAGGCTTGGCGCTGCGGGAAGAGGTACACTGCAGCGTTACATTCCTGCTCCACCAGGAACCAACCTAAGCGACGTGGAGACCTTACTGTGGTATATCCTGGATAATCAACAAACTGGCTTAGATAGGTCTAACCCATGGATTTGTTTGTTGCACTGCAAAGCTAGTAAGAGAGTGAAAAGCTGGCGCGCAATCTATGCATCTAGACTACTCAAACCTCTACCTGGACTACTACATCTGCGTTGGTGTTTGAAGTTGAGGTGAGAGGGGTTAGGGATACTGTCATTCGGTTTAGAGTACTTTAGACAATATAATGATGTATTGGTCAATCCTTGCTTATGTAACATTGCAAATGCCAAAACGCAATTGCGAATCCCGCAGCCCCAGCGGGAAGGTCGCTGCAAAACCACGTGGTCTAGGGTGATAGAAGCCTACAACGGAAAGGCGCCAAACGGGAAATGAGATGCAGAGCGTGTCAGGGAACACGGCCAACGTAGTGGGACCACCTGCCCCGGCAACCGCCAACAATAATCATTAATTGGGCTAAATAAAAGCACCGCCCTGGCATCCAACCCGCTGAAAGACGCGCGCTGCCACAAGCAGATGCCTGATGCAAAACGAGGAGTGAAGAGAAACTTGGTGTCGAGAAATCCAGCGTTATGTGCTGATGTTGATTACATACCGGGTGTGGCTCTCAACTTGACACCAGCGTGGTGGTCGGAAATGGGGAGGCGTGCCTACGTGTTGATAATTCATCCAATGGCAATTACCTCAGAAGAGGTGCAACAGACCGTGGTTCATGATTAGGTATGGCTCTTACAATCGAGCCGGGTCTTAATGCAGCCCCGAGTACCACGCGGCAAAGACAAGCAGATACTCATGAGTAGACTGCGGACACCGTCCACTCCCCATTCCTTAGGTATTAAGCAGAGTAGGTACCTGCACCTTGCTCCCCTCGTGTTTTGAGCGCAGTCCGTGTCGGAAACGAAGCTCATGGTAGTTTGGCCTGAACTATCCGTTGTAGAGCATATCCAAATTGGCTCATAGGATTCCAGCAGCCGACCTCTACGGATATGCCAGGTGTAATCATCCTTTGGGCGAATACCTTCAAGAAAAGGGAAGACCGAATTTACCGATGGCATGGAGAAGGCTATGAGATAATGAATAATATCCTTATAGGAAATGAAGTGGGGATAAACTCACCATTAGGACGGAATTTTACTCGCAGGATGATCAGCTCTAATGATTCACCTTTGAGAGGTTGGAAGAGCGCATCCATAATTGCTGACTGAGCGACCCCAGTAGACTCAACAAGATGGGCACGGAAGTCTAGTTTTTCGGCCCTGGCTAAACTTTAGCTTCCTGTCAATGAATTTGCTTTTGACTACCTACCGTCTACATATCTGTTGCTTGACCATGGCTTGTTCATTGTTTGCTATATCCTTCAAAGAACATGGTGGCCGAAAATTGACCAAGTAAGGTGTGACTGGAGAGAAAGTATATGAATGAGAAAAGTCATACAGGACCGTATCATAAAAGTCTCCTGGCAGTCTGAAATGATCATCTCGTACATCACCATGTGTGATTCCGAGTCTGTGTAATGCTAAAAGACGGCGGATACGGTCATGGAAGAGACTATGATAGTATTCCGTTTCAAAAACACTGAGGAACCCTAGAATGTTGAGCTGACTTTGAAATTCACAGCTATTTTCTCTGCATGCTGATAGGATCCGTCGTGATGCAAGCTTTGGCCTGATAGATTCGAGGACAACGGCTCGAGGGTTAATATAACCGGAGGTGAACCTTGATATACCAAGATCAGTGATGACACCATGAAACTCAGGAAAATATATCCTTTCGGAGCTTGTACACGACATCTCAATGCGGTGGTATGCTCGAGCTTCATTAACATATGGGTCAAGTTCATATTTTACCTCCTTAAGCGTCTTAGGTACGCGTGAAGGAAAGCGTCGAAGCTGGGTCTGTGCAGCCTTTTCAGTGTAATCAGGGAACTTTAAATGACATCAGCCTTCTGTTGAAAAGGTCCTGTCCCTGATATACTTACTACTTTAACCACATATTTGGGGATAAATGCCTCTTGATACTGAACGAGAAGCCATAGGACTTGAATCTGATCCTGGCTAGAGCGCAGATTGGTACCCACTGACCTTCCCAGCATCCATTTTCCCTGCGGAAGAAAAGGTCTGAAAGCTTGCCCATCCTCATGAACTGCATTGATCCAATCTGGTGGAGACCATTGGAAAAAGAACTTCTCAGTCCACGACTTGTCACCCATACTGCCAGTTGTGATTAGGGGAGGCGTTAGCCTTCAGAATTAGCGAAACACAGGAAGCCAAATGTAGAATCGTATTATAGCCACTTTAATAAAAAAAACGCAAGGAGCCAGGCGAAACTGTCTGGGAGAAGTGATTCCGAAGTCAGTTTTGATAAACTTCATCAATCATATCGCGAAAAACATATTAGCTAGAACATAATGGGACCAACGAAGGAATTGGGCGGTGCTCGGAGGTTGGGAGCGAACCTTACTAAGCAGCATCTGTTCATATGACTATTTACGTAATCAACTTGAGGACACCAGTTGACACCTTCTGCATTAGCATAGAAGACGTAGCCACTGGCCACTAAATCTTTTTGGGGTATCAAGAATGATTGGAAGATACAACCATCAAAGGCCAGATGATCACATCCTGACAGACTATCCCGCATCATGGTACGGAGTACTGGCGTCCGAAGAAAGTAATACAAGAAGAGGGGCCAAACATTCTCTCCTCAGACGATTAGTTGGATTTAACTGCCTGTGCCAATAGAAATCGTTTGATAAGATTAATTTGAGAGTCCGAGTGATCCTAAAGTGCATTAGTGCCTGCTGGTCGGCGCTAATTCATCAGGCATAAAGCCGAGAACGCTTTGCGGGCGCTACTTCCGTACCTTGTTCCGCTCACAGCTCCAGATCCTACGCAAGGGTACAAGTACTGATATATAAAGGCTGCCAACATTTCCTGGTCTATTCACATTTCTCAGTCTCCATCTTTCCTAGTCATCGCAATGCTAGAAACACTCTTGTCGTACTTGACGCGGCCCAATCCTCGCCTCTCACGCAAGGCACGTGGGCCAGTTAAGTTCACATACAACGCGTTGTGGGTGCCCATCGAGAATCTGGAACCTTGGACTGAATTCAACTACCAGAACCTGATGTCGCTATTCGGCCCTGATCTGAGCCGCCAGGTTGACCTGGACAATCCTACACCTCAATGCGAAGCGTCAATGTTCAGCCAACTTTATGATGAACAGTCATTGGGGCACCTTGTCGCATCGTCAATCATGATTCCCGTTTCCTGTGCCCTCCCAGAGGAGCTGTTCTTCTCATCCGGAGGGATAACATGGGAAACCGACGAGTGTTTTCCTGATTGGTCGGCGGGAAATAAAATATCAGATGCAGGAATATAGAGACTCTGAAGGAAACCCCAGAACAAAAGATCGTCCCAAGGCCATTATTCTCGGAGATACTAAATATCAATGGTCACACGAAGAGGCGATTAGAATCGTTCGCTCACATCGCCATGGTTATGAACATACTAGACCGGACATTGTTCGGCCACTCGAGCAAGTTCAATTTTATTGTGCTACATACAGATGCCGGTTTGGATTCTTGATAACCGATGAGGGGCTGTTAGTATTGGAAGCAACTCAGGAGACTGATATCCAACGATCTCCGAGACCGCGGCGGAATGTTCGACCACCATCGCACCAGCGAGTTGCCTCGTCTTCAACAATGGATATGTCTATATCTGGCGTATCGGAAGCTATAAGCGATATGTCCGTGAAATCTTCCGATATGGGCGCTCCTTCGATTCGTCTTATGAAGTACGTCTTTGTACCATGGGGTGCACAAGGGGTCGGGAACTTGACCGTTAAGTTAGCTCTATACTGCATTGCCCGGATCGCGAACGAGGACAGTGGCCTCAAGCCTGATTACACGCCCCTCGCAGCTATAGCACGCCTATCTCAAGGGTCACCGAGGCAGATACAAGCGCCAGCAGCGCCCATTGGCGGATTGCAAACACCAAGCACACCTGCTGGGAAGGGAAAGGCTGCTGTTATGGGCGGCGTTGGACCCGCGACCAGCACTAGTAATCCAAAAAAAAGTGATGGGTCACAATATCATGATGCGAACGCTTTTTTGGAACAGTGATCGCACTGGGTACAACTACAAACTTGATGACGGCAAATGCGTTCTTAATGACCCACCAACGAAATGGAATATTTTGGGAGACAGGATCTATAACTACCATGTGAAGCCTAACTTGCGTGGAAACAGGCCTGCCTAAGAACTCTCTGGTTAACGAGCTGCTATATTTATATTTCAACATAACAGGTGACATGGTGCTGAACAAGGGTTCCTTGTTTTCCCGCCGTTCAACACGGACAATTGAGATGTAAATTCTGCTTTTCGTATCCTATATACGACAATTACTTGTCACAAAGCATGCTGTCCTCATTTGCTGATGTTAATATAATTTCCTTTTCATCCCATTTAACTATTCCCTCCATTCTAGTACATAAAATGTTCATGGCATACCCTGGTGCTTTCATAGGCGCGTAGCACGTTCATGTATGCCGTATCGTTGGTCTCTGCTGCACTATATTTTAGTACCTGGCTGATGTGACAACGTTTGCAGGAAAGCTTCCTATAGATTTTGCTATTATCTTCAGTACTAGTCATGATCTCAAGCCTATGGAGCGAGGTGATGATCACAATTCTGTAAGTCTCGAATTTGGGCGCTCACGCCGAATGACCAAGAGAGAAAAAGGTTCCTACAGTGGCGGGCGTTTGGCCTGTTGCCACCAATCTTCTGATCAGCAAATCGATGGGCTGCAGAACACAATTAGACTAAGCCTTGGGGTGGATAGCGAATGCTTACCGAGATATCATCCGCATCAGACGCATCCCGTCAGTGTATGCCTTTGGCCCCCGTGACTCCGCCAGGCTATCAATTCAACCCCGCACAAGTGTCAGCTTTGCCCCGCCTCTGGTCCCTAGCGGTTCACATCAGTAGAGACAATCAGTCTCATCAAACCCCCAATCCACAACATACCCTGTTTGGTCGACCGTCGAATATACTCAGATTTCCAGTCCTACGACCATATACAAAGGATCATCAAGATTAGCCCATCGCTTACATTTCCAATCATTGGGAGGTGTTGGATGACTAATAAGTCATCTGACCCTCGGCCCCCTCTTAGCTAGGATCCGTAGCCTCACTTAATTAAGGATGTTAAGGCTTCTTCTCTAATAGGTTATGAGTCTCTTACTCGCTCCTATTTTCTTTTAATATGTTTAAATAGTTTTATAATATTATTAGTATACTATTATTTACTTTTTTTTATTATACAAGCGCCCTATCACGCGTGATTTACTATTAAATCTAATAAAACTTTTTAAATTAATTTTTATAACAGAAATTTTTTTATATATTTAAAATTACGTGTATTAAATCTTTAATTTTATAAATCTTTGATTCCATGCTAGGAATTATTTACTACTATTAAATCTTATTATATTAAAATTATTATATTATTTTTTTATTATCTAATCATTATGCCTAATTTTAATAACTATATTAATATTAATCTTATAAAAGTTATTTTAAAATTAACTAGAAAGGTGAATTACTAGTAATAAAATAAAATTTTAAAATAATTTTTAAAAATAAAAAATCTTATTTATATTTTATTAATTATAAATAAATATAAATAGTTAATATATCTAAATCTTTACTTTATAGATACTTATAATGATTTATAAATTATTATTATAATTTTAAATAATATTTTATTAGCTAATATTACTACAGAAATATTTAATATAAAAATCAGGACTTGTATAAATTATAATATTATTTTAATAATTAACTATTATATTAAAATAGATAAATAAAATTATATTAATAATAGAATTATTTTTATTATTTATTCTATTCTTAATCACTAGTTTCTATAGAGGATTACTACTATAAAAAATATTCTAAAAATATTTAATTCTTTTAATAATATTTACTATAAAAAAATTATATAAAGAAATATAAACTAATACAGACTTTTATAATATTTTATTATAAAAAAAATAATCTTGATAATTTTATATATTAATAATTTAATATAATTACTAGAATTCACTAGTTCTAGTCTATATAATTATAAATTAAATTTTAATTATTTTTTTTATTATTAAAAATACTTTAAACATCAATATTTTTTATATTAAAATAAATAAATTTTTAAATAATATTCTAATAATTAATGTTTACAAAACGTTTAAAAAATATAAGAAATTATATTATTATAAAACTCTTTAAATTATTATATATATTATAAATCAGAATAATACTAATTTTATATAAAATAAAAATAAGAAAGACTATAAAAATAATTAATTTAAAAATAAATAATAAATATTAATATTTTCTAATATGTCTAGTGATTTAGAACTTAATTTAAATATTATATAATATTTTTTTTATTAAAAAATAAGTTTATATTTTTTTTATTTATTTATTTTATAATTAAGATTTTAAGTCCGCGTGTAGTTTTAATAATTATAATTATAATTATAAAAATAATACTCACAGTTAAAAAAATTATTTAAATATTAATAATATTATTATTAAAGAATCTAAAATTAATAATTTTAAGATATTAATCTATACTCCTTTTAGGAAGTCTTTAAATATTATTTTTATTAATTTTAATTTTTTATATATGTTTGTTATAAATATATTTTATAATATTATATAATTTACTAGTAAAAATAATACAACTATTAAAAATTTTAATTTAAATATTTAAATATTAGATTTAAGATTATTCTATTATTTTATATATTTAAAAAATTATTTTATTTTTTTTATATCTTGTAAATTACTTATTAAAATAATTATAAATCAGATTTTTTATATTACTAGTTATAGTAATATTTTATTTAATTTTTATTAATATAATTAATAATTATTTTAAGTTTTTATATTTAGAGAAAGTCTAGTTAATATTTAATTTTATTTATAATCTTATTTTAATACACGAGCTAGGAATCTAAGATATTTTAATTATATTTAAATTTAAAGATTTTATTCAATTAATTAATAAGTATAATTATTTACTAATTTATAATAAATAAATATTAAATTAATATTATCTTTATATCATTGGATTTTTTTTAAATATTTTATATTATTATATTTTATTAATTTTTTAAATTATTAATTTATAAAACTTTTCTTATTCTCTATCACTAAGACTATTTTAATAATTATTATAAATATATTATTTGCGGCAAAAGCTTTATATATAATTTTTATATATTTAATTTATTATTAAATAGCCCACACCTTGGAAAAAAAGATAAAGAATATTATAAAATATATTATTAAATTAAATATTAAAAAAAATATCTTCAGGGGCCCTATAAATTATATTTTATAAATAAAAATAAAAATATTTTAATATTAAAAATTATAATATAAGATTTTAATTATAAATTAAATAATTTTATTTATACTAACATTTACAGACTAATTTTAATAAAAAATAAAATAAATAATTATTATTTTATTATTTTTTATTAATTATATTTTATACTTCTGCTGGATGTTTATCATGAAAAATAAAATTTTAATAATTTATAAATTTATACTTTTATATAATTATATAAAAATATAATTAAATATTAATATTAAATATATTTATAAAAATAATACTCCAGAACATGTTCTTCTAGAAAAATATTATTTAAATTAAAATATTATTTAAAATTTTTTTTATAATATAAATTAAATCTAAATCTAATTATAAAAATTAAAAATCACTATATTATTAAGCTAATGATTACTATAATAATTAATAATTAATTACTATATTTTTTTTAGAATTATATTATTATAATAATTATTTATATTTATAATTATTTATTTTATAATATTATCAGTAAGACTCTATATAAGATTTTATATAATATTTAATTAAATATTTTTAAATAATAAGTCTTTAACTATAAATATTAGTATCTTATATTAAAAAAATAAGATTTAAACTAGACTCTCATATAATTAAAGACTATTTTATTAATTATTTAAAAAAACTTTATAAAATCTATAATTTTTAAATAAGAAAGATCATAATTACTAAAAATATTATTTTAATAAAAATCTTATTTTAATATTATTTATATCTTTTATTATATTTAATCTTAACAACTCCTAGGCGGTTTCAGATATTAAAAATATAAATATTAAAAAATTCTAATATATATTTTTTAAATTTATTTAGATTAAAGATATTAATAATATTATTCTTTTAAATTTTTTTATTTTTAAATTATTTTCTTTACTAGTATTAATCATGTCTAAAATTTTTATTTTATTTATTATTATTAAATTTAAATAACTTTATAAATATAAAATAATTAATATTTTATTTCTAATTTATTATACTAATTTTTTAATTTATAATTTTAATATTATTATATTAATTTATTAATTTTTTTTAATTTTTATATTTTTTATTAAATCCCTAGTCTCACAAACCATGCAGTAGAATAAAAATAATTTATTATTATAATAATTTAAATATATTAAAAAATTATCTTAGAAGATATTAAAATATTTATAAATTTATATAATATTTATAACTTCTAATCTAGATCTTATTAATAATCTTATAATTATAAATATTAAATTTTATTTATAGATTATTAAATTTTTTCTAAATATTATTTATATTAAGTTTATAAAAATTAAATTTATAAGTTTTAAATTCTTTATTATTCTTATTATTAAATTTAAATAACTTTTTTACTATGTTAATATTATTACTGTATTTTTTTATATAAAATTATATAAAATAATATTTATTTATTTACTCCAGAACTTTGAAAAGACTAGTAAATATAATTTATTATAAAAAATCTTATATAATTTAAAATAATCTCTATAGAAATAATATATTATATTTTATAATATTTTAATTATTAAAAATTATATTAGAACCCATATAGATTACTTAATTTTTATTAAAAAATATATTTTTATTTTTATTCATATTAATAATATCTTAATCTTAGCACTAAAGACTACTACTATTAAATAAATTAAAAAAATTTTTATTATTATATTTAAAATCATTAATAATAGCCTGGTAGAGTATTATCTTAATATTAATATTATTTATTTTATTAAAAATATTTTTATATTATAAAAATATTATATTAAATAAATACTTAAATATTTTGGTTTAGATATTATTAAATTATTTTTAATATTTTATAATATTAAAATTATATTTATAATCCATGATCTAGAAAATAAAATATTTTTTAATAAAATTAAAATCTATTAGAAATATATTAATTACTTAATTTAATTAATTATAAAAATATATTTTAATATTATTTTTATTATATATAAATTAATTTATTACTTTATTAATTTTTTTAAAAAATACTTTATTACTGTTCTATGTGTTTTCTAATATCTAGTAAAAATATTAGATTATTATATTTTTTATATTTATTAAAACTTTAATTCAATTAATTACTATAATATTAATTAAATTAATTTTTATAAATAAAATATTAAATTTATTAGTAATTATATTTATACTTTTACTAGTAATATAATATCTTAACTTTTAAAATAATAAACCACTATTATATTATTTTTTATTAAAGCTGAATATATTATATAAATAATTATTATATAGAAATTACTTTAGTTATAATTATTACTTTTTAAACTTAATATTAACTATTTTAATATTATAATTATATTATTATCTAAGTTCTATACTATTCTAGCAGATAATTAGGATATTATTATATTAATAAAAAATCTAGAATATTATATTTAAACTAAATATATTAATATTAAATTTTATTTTATATGGGAATAACTGGTGTCTAATAATATTAATCTTATTTATATAATTATTATAAAATAAATAATAAATAATTTTATTAAATTATTAAAAAAAATAGTATTTTCACGTTTCAAGAATCTTATTAGAATAAAAAATTATATATAACTAGTTTTATTATATATATTTTATATATATTTCTTTATAAATAATTTTATATTAGCTTTTTTACGGGTCCTCGGGCCTGGAAGATATTAGATAACTAATAAGTTATCTAATTCTTAGCCTTCTCTTAGCTAGGATCCGTAGCCTCACTTAATCAAGGACGTTAAGGCTTCTCCTCCAACAAATCCTTCCTTTCACAAAAGTGAGGAGGATTACTCCCTGCAGAATCATGAAGCTGATCATGAGGAAACGGTTCATGCCGAAGCAGTGAGTACACACTCAGTCACTCAGTTATATTCGAAAACACCCGTCTTCTGGGCCACGACACAGCGGGTCCAATAAAAATAGGTAAATCTGGGACGGCGGATGGCTAACATCCTGACCAACGGGTTTGATATGGATGTGCATGAAAGGCATACAAGGCTTGGACATTGGTCTCCAGTGCTGATGAAATGATTATCTTGTGCTGCTTCTCAAAGACATGGTTGGGTTCCGCGTCGATATGAGCAGATGAGCCAGAGCTCGAGAGGCCAACAAGGTAGAGAAATTGAAGGATGACTGATATCCTGTTGATGTCCAGACAAGACTGGCAAACCCTCAGAGCTCATCATTCTATACAGCATAAACCCTCAGCTCCAACTGATACGACTCTAGACTTGGTACTATATTAAGTCTAGTATCACAGGTAATCCACCAATCCTGCTCGGCCTATCGCTGACATCTCTACTCATAAGGCTGCGCTCACTGGAATCTGCGGGAATACCTCCGCGATAGCCACTACCAATTATTATTTGGAAGACACGGCCACCATGTTCTTAGAAAGAAGGGGGTGGTTGATAAGAAGCTACAGGTCTATGGGACCACTAATCTGCGGGTATGCGCTAGCATCTTCCCTTTGACCCAGCGGCCAATAGCATATCAACAATGTATGTCGTTGCGGAACGGGCGGCGTTATTATCAAATCCAGCTGCAGTAATTCATATACACATGCTTTGTATGGATTCTATAGAATATCCGTCGATCCATCCTACCATGAAATAATCCCATGACTGTACTAGCAGAAAGCGAGGACCGGAACCAGTGGCATCAATATCATCTGTCCTATTCAATAGCACGCCTGACCGGAGAAAATCTGTCTTACCATGATATCCATTGGATGAGGGTGAAACGGACCAATCATGTTCCCGCCGATGGTCGGCACTTGCGTGAGACATCATCTATTCTCATGATCCTTCAAACGATGATCTTTAGCTCAACACCAACCACGTAGAAAACATATAAATCCCTCCCCGACCAACCCAGCTCGTCTGCATCATTCATTCAAAACTCCTCCCCTCTACAAGTTCCATCTACCTCTAACAACACACTCACCCATCTTCATGCTCCGCCATTCCCGCTTCCTCTTCCCCCGCCTCACCCCAACCACCACCACCACCACAATCATCCCCCCGCAAACAAACAAAATGACCACCTGGTCCCCAACCCAATATCTCAAATTCGCCTCGGAGCGCAACACCCCCGCCCAGGACCTCATCTCACACATCCCGCACCCGTCCCCCACCAAGATCATCGACCTAGGCTGCGGGCCAGGCAACTCCACCGCCCTACTAGCAACCCGCTACCCGTCCGCCCGCATCACAGGCATCGATTCGTCCGCAGACATGATCCGCAAAGCAAAAGCCACCCCAGCCGGCGAAAATACATCCTTTGCGCTCGCCGACGTGGGGAATTTTCTACCAGAGGGGGAAACGGGGCCAGTGGATTTATTCTTCTCCAACGCAGTCCTGCACTGGCTGCCCAGGGGCGAACGACTACAGATTATCAAGAAGTTGATTGCTACGCAGAAGGCGGGCGGGGTCTTTGCGTTTCAAATGCCGGATACGCTGGGTGAACCGTCGCATGTGCTGATGCGGGAGGTGGCGGCGACGGGACCCTGGGCGGACAAGTTACGTGATGTGGCTAGGGATGAGGTGGAGAGTCCGGAGGAGATTTATGATGTTTTGGTGGAGGGGGGAGGCGTGGAGGTGAAGGTCTGGAGGACGGTGTATTATCATGCGCTGAAGGGACATGGGGAGATTGTAGAGTGGGTGGGGGGGACGGGGTTGAGGCCGTATTTGGATCGGTTGGGGGAGGGGGAGGAGAAGGGGGAGTTTTTGAGGGTTTATGAGGAGAGGTTGAGGGGGAAGGATGGGTATGAGGTTAGGAAGGATGGGGGGGTGTTGTTGAGGTATCCGAGGGTTTTTGGGGTTGTGGTTAAAAAGTAGGTTCTTTGGGGAATGGATAGTGGGGGTATTGTCTTGTGTTGGTTTTGAAGAGAATGTGATGGAGGACTCTGTATAGGATGTGGTTTGGGTATGTGGTTATGAGTTATGGACTATTTTGTGGTGCAAGGAGTGTATGTTGGATGTGTAGTGTGAAAGGGGATGTTAAGCTAGGGTTCCTGGTATTACCCTAGTCAGGATTGTGTACTGTGAAATGGTTTATGTGGGATCGACTATGCACGTGGTTTGCGTGAAATAACTACAAGTACGGAATACAGTAGAGGTATCTGGAGCATACACTGCTTTAGGAATGATCTTTCATTCATGAAGAGACAGTGGATATCTTGTATGATTCTCCTTTGTAAGCATAGCTTGGTAGGAGCTTGTTGCTTTTGCATAATACGAACGTTAAGCCACCAAGCCACAAGATTGCAGGGATGCAGAATAGTGGATCGACACTAGTCATGAAATACCGCGATCTTTCTCTATCCCTGTAGGGGTTATGTATGTGGATAATGGATTGGACAGGAGAATGATTGTAGTCTGGTATTATCAATCGGTTGGTCTATCTACACGTAAAAGTAGCATCCAAATGTATAGACATCGACCATGAGTATCCTAAGGTCTGTTGGAGAAAATCATAAGTAAACGGATACATGACCAAATGAACATCAACAAAGTAGTGAATAAACGCGCCTGCATTCCACCCCTGCACTCCGTCCTACCTTAATCCCACACGCGGGGTTCCCACGCCCTAGATCCAATCAAGGGCGCGTCAACAACCACCATACCACCGAATCGGGCATCCCGACATGTTTCACCCGGAGATTAATTCCCACGAAAGATGCGCATTCCCACGCCCTGCACCCCGGCATGCATCATACCGACGCCTCTCGCTTATCCCTAACTGCATATCCCTTCAAAAAACCAACTATAAAATCCACCCATCCTCACGTCCATTTTGCTCACCATCCAACAACGACAACGACAACAACCAGTCGACACCACCAAAAACACCCACCACAATGCAATTCGCCAAGTTCCTTTCCCTGGCCATCGTGGCCATCGTTCCCGCTTTGGCTGCGACTGACGCCGCCCTCGAAAACACCGAGGCCTCGCTCTACCCTCTTGAGTTCTACCACGGTTCTCCCACCTGGAGCGACGGTGATGGAGCTTGTTTCTCATCGTGAGTCCAACCTTACCCTTTTTGAAAAAAAAAGAAAAGAAAAGAAAAGAAAAGAAAAGAAAATCGTGTTCTAATGAAAATAGTTCTTCCGGCATCATCCACTCCGTCAAGCTGGTTCACGGTCTGACTTGCAACCTGTACTTGTACGTATCCACTACATCCATCCATCCACCCCGCAAGAAAGCAAAACTAATAATAAACAGCAAGCCCGACTGCAACGGCGACCCCTTCCCCCTCAAGGGCGACACTCCCTCTGTTCTCCACGAGCACGGAACCCCTGCTTTCAGTGCCCGCTGCCGGAAGTGAATGTGAATGGTGGAGTGATGGGCTTGGTGTTCCAAGCATGGCATTTGTATATGCAAGCTGTTCAAAAGTTCGGCGGCGCAGGTCTATGGACTGGCCGGTGGATGCTAATTATTATTAGTTAATAGAACTTGCGGATTGCATTGTATTATGGTTTTGGTTCGTAGGTGGTAATCAGTATAGTCAGTGCTTTGGTCCTTGTAGATTTGGTTTTGTTTATTTATACTTTTGAGTGCTGTTGGAGCTGGCTTGTAGCTTGTCGGGTCTGGTTTTTATCTGTATTTTCGTTATTTAGATGGTTATGAGTTGAAGATAGATAGACTTTTTGGATAGTATTATTTCTCGACATACAAGTACTGATCAGCTCCGGTTTTGGTCTAGTTGCCAAATCATGAGATTTCTTGAATTAGTAACTTGTGGCATGATGGGTTATGCCATCGATGAGTGCCGTGGATTTGATACTCTTGTTTAGTGATCTAGATAGCCCTTAATCAGATCATTTGGTTGATTGAAACTACGCAGCTATTCGGTTAATTGGTATACTGTGAAACTATCTGAGAGCTCAATAAAGGGCTACAAAGCATAGGGATTGATTGAACAATATTAAAATTGCGACATAAGTCCTCGGGTGAAATATATATTTGCGGTCTGATGGACAAAGATATATTTCAGTACTCACAGACGACAACATTATAAACAGCTCGGCATATAACCTGGCTATTAGAAGTTGATAGATAATTGTTTCTATTTGTAGAAGGTCTAATAACAGCAACTGTGCTTATTTGTCTACATAGTGTCAATTCACTGCATGTAGCTGTAGCTGCGCTATATGCATGCATAATTTATTACCTGCATTTCTAGGGAAGCCTTTCCAGGAAAATGAAGGAAGGGATTGGAGGCGAGTATGAAACAACCATCCAGTTCAATAAAGGAGAAGCATAATAATGAATCGGACGGGTGCCTGAATAACCAGAGCGGGGTGAAGGGGTAAACAACGCGAAACAGGCACGATCACATGACTGCAGGGGTTCATCCTCCAGACTCTCCCTTCCTCGTCGATATCCTCAATCATCTTCCGTATACTCAGGACATCTTGGCAGTCACAGGAAACCACAGCTAGGTGATGTCAGTTCTGTATGATAATTCACTTACCCTACAGCCTAATCTCACGTCATCATGTCTCAGCCTTGCTGCAGCTAACAGTTCAGTGACAGGGTAGTGGCGGTGTTGCCTAACCCAAGGAGCCATTACCGCCATAATGTGGACAATAAATCAGGCCATGCTGCTTCAAACTGCGTTTGCAATTCCAACCCTCCTGAGCACCAATTCTGAAGCATAATCGCATTTATCGTCTCCTACAGCTCATCTCACCATGGCAGGTAGGTCATCCTGTCTACTTACGATGAACACAGCTAACGATACCAATAGATCAACCCGCCATTGTCATCGATAATGGGTACATCACCTACCTCCTTTGAACGCGAAATCTAACAACTGCGACAGTTCATTTTCCTGCAAAGCTGGCTTCGCCGGGGAAACCGCCCCTCGTAGTATCTACCGTAAGCCACTCCCCATTACCTTCATCGTTAACTAACAAGAAAGGATCCATCGTGGGCTTTCCTCGGCCTAAAACAAGCCATCTTCTTCGCGACAAAGGTAAAAAAGAAATCTACCTCGGCGATGAAGTCCTCGCCGAGCTCCAATTCCTAATCGAATACGGCGTATCCCGAGAGCTGAAATACCGACAAATTGAAAAGATCTGGGACGAGGTCATCACTAACCAGCTCCACATACGCCCCGACTCACCACGCCCAATCCTCGTAACCGAGAACTTCAAATCTCGACGCGCCGACCGAAGAGAAACAGCAGAGTACATGTTCGAAACCCTCAACTCCCCCGCGCTCTGCCTCTACCTATCCCCCGTTCTCTCATTCCACGCTTCCGGTCGCACCACCGGAACAGTCATCCAAACCGGCCACAACTCCACCGACGTCGTACCCATCCACGACGGCCTCCCCATCCTCAATAAATGGCGTCAAGCCTACGGCTCTGGCTCTGACTTGACCGATTATCTACGCCGGAAACTACGTGACCGTGGCTACGAGCTCTACACCGGCCTCGGCTTCGAACACGCCCGCCACATCAAGGAGAAACACTGCTACGTACCCTCAGACTGGTGGTCCGACCTGGGAGAATTCCACGAATCCCCCCATTCCTACGAACGCACATATACGCTCCCCGACGGACAAATCATAACCATCGGAAGAGAGCGCTTCGATACCGGTAAAGCGCTTTTCGATCCCTTTATGCTAGATATGGTTATAGCACCTTTAGAATCAAACGTGCGCCATGCCATTACAAACGATGATAAGGATCTTGAAAACGCCCTAAGCCGAAATATCGTACTGGTAAGCCACCATCACCAAATGAACCCAACCCAATTTCAAGACTAAGACTGGAATCAGGCCGGCGGCTCCGCCCTTCTTCCCGGCCTGGCTGAGAGCTTAAAAAAAGAGGTGGATGAAAGCACCGGGAATCATACGGGGATTCCGGTTGAGGTCTTTACGCCGCCGAACCCGCACCTGTTGACTTGGGTTGGGGGATCAATGATGGCGGAGCATTCGTCGTTCAAGAAGCGGTGGATTACGAAGGAGGATTATGAGGAGTCTGGGCTTTCGATTGTCAAGCAGAAGAGTTTATGATGCAGGGTTCTTTGACTGTCAATACATTGTTTGAATGGTTTAGTCAGTTTAAGCCTATACATAGTGCATTAACCAGAAGAACCAGTCTAATACACGCATTCAACCATCTAATAAATCGGGACAATTACCCCCGATGAACCGAAAGACGAATCTTTCCCAAGAAGGACCATCAACCCTAAGACACATACCATCAACCCCAATCAACCCCGATAGCCAAATATCAATGCCCCCCCCCCCCTTCCAACCTCATAGACACAATTTACCTCCCCATAGAAAGGATCGACATGGCAAGATCTCACGCAAGGCTCTTTCGCCTAGATTCACATTAGTTGGGCGGCAGCCCTACATAGAGCCTCGGAGGACGTGATGTGACCCCAAGAGGTTAAGCTCCATTGATACTGCCACGCGTGGGTGGGATATCTTTTCTCCTAGAGGCTAATGGACTGGCGGATTGGACCCCACGCCATAGGAAAGATGTTTGGATTAGGTTTTCGCTTTGATTGGGCATTTATTCTGGGTCCTAGCTTATAATAGGTAGGCAACCTGGCAACTGGATTCTTAAAACGATGCACAGAAGTTCAGAAGATGCATGTAGAAAGACATACCCATGGAGGCCGGGCTGAACTCGCCTTGTTCAGTATCTTCCATCATGCCTTGGAATCAGGTGTGAGCTAGATGTGGCTATCATCCTTGGGTTTATCAGGGGGCAGGTTGAATCTACAGGATATGCACTTCTTGGTGTGGACGCTGCCATAATAAAATACAGTTTATTTTTCTATCCTATGCAGGTAGCAGACCATGCCCTCATCTCCTTTAAAACATATAGGTGGTCACTCTTTCAACGCCAAGCCCTTCACTATCCCAAGTACTTGGATTCCTCTCCATTCTCAAGTGGCTACTTCAGTTTCTGTGCCTGTCTTCCGCAAGAGCTTTTCGACCACCGCTCTCCAGAACTCTCTCCACTTATCGAGGCATGACCCTCCAGTGGGGCGATTTGCTACTTCACTGTTTCCTTCATCGTTATTGGCAACCGGGCGAGTATCTAGTGGATGCCTGTTATTAGTTCGGACTCTTGGTAAAGACTTCGGTTGGAATATCTAACGCTTCTGCCTTGTTAATTCCAAGGTTTGCTCCAAGTCCTGGATGGACTTGGGCTCGAAAGGCCCAACAAAGGGCGATGAGTAGCTGTAACATGGAGTACGGTATTAGCTTTGTCCAGGCAGCATCAAAGGGAGTAAATCGTGGTGGGATCTACCTTGCTTGGGCCTTCAAGACCCCGATATAAACGAGAAGGCCGAAGGCCCCGAGTACCATGAGGCACCCAGTTACAACAGCGATCGATACTAGAGCCCATTTCGGCTCAGTTCCTGCTGGCATGGGGGGTATGGGCCCCAAACCCGACGGCAGAACTTGAGGGGGGGGAGGAGGAGCCATAGGTAGGTCTTTGAGATCTTGGATGAGGATGGCTTTCGTAGAGGTGCTTCCTTGATGGTGCTGGCTTTCTTTATAGAGCTATCGCGATGACAAGAAAGAATTGAAGAGTAGAGGCTCGTGTATTGATCAAAGTCTATACTAACAAGGAGGTGTATCTACAAGTATCTACGTTGCAACCGGTTTTCCCTCATCAAAGCTGCCACATTTGGATTATGTGGGGAAAGAACATTGCTGGTTCTCGGTGCCTTCATGGTTTCCCTACTAGCAGTAGCCTTGGTGTCTTCGCTAACCTTAGTGTCTTGGCTAACCTTAGTGTCTTGGCTAGCCTGGTTGCCAAGGTATGCGGTGTCGAGTTGGGCTAGATGGGACTCAGACGGAGGATGTGGGTGGAGGACATGGGCGGAGCACCTGCTTTGACTGCTTGGATCGAATTTTGCGTGACTGGTTTATGAGGGACGAAGGAACGAAGACAAGGAGATGCGTGGCTGGGGGAGAGGATCGCGGCTCGCAGGGAGTGGCGGCGGAGGGTCACGGGACCACCACCCGCAAACCGCCAATAATATCGATATGCCGAGGTAACTCCCTGAGTGGTCGGCTGTGAGATGATCGCGGGCAGGCGCCACCTGGGTCCATCGGGTTTAGTAATAGGGAGGATAGGGGGAGGGGCCCTAGTATTGCGAGTAGTTGATTTGCTCTGATCGGACTGATTCAACGATGATACTAAACACTAGCTAAGCAGCAGGCTGGAGCCCCTTATGTGATCGTAGGTGCGCTGTAAACTACCAACCTATGCCGGAGGCCTAGGTCAGCGGGATCCTGAGGCATCTCGCGCGAGGCACCAAAATGCAGTCAAATCTCAGTCATTATGTCAAGGCTCCCACGCAATAATTAGTCAGGATTGAGTATGATATTACAGGTTCTGACATGGCCGATGGGGACTGGAATCTTTCCGAGCCCCCTCTACTTTGCAGGAAATCCCACAAATTCTATCACTATCAAATCCTTCTGTCTCCAGCACAATCTCCAAGTCCAGTCAACCATGCAATTCAAATTCAAGCTTGCCAAAATTCTCCAGCCGCTCCTCGAGCGCCTCGAAGGCAAGCTCGAGCGCCGAGGCAACTGGCGACAAGCCCAGATTCTCCGTCTGATACAGTTGAACTGTGAGGACCCTGCAGAATCAGATATCATGTTACTAGCCCTAGAATATATCCGAATCGGCATCAAGTTACGCTTTTACATACAGCGTGAGGTCTACCTACAAGCCAAGCATGATATCCTGTACGAGCAACTCCACGTGGACCCGTCCTCAGGAAATGTGTCCACCTGGGTGACTGAGATGGAGACCTACAGAGAGGAACGCCGCTCGCTGCTCGAGACCATCTGGAACCTGGAACGAGAGATGCAGCGTCGCATGATCACAATGCCTGACGGGATCCTCAAACGCATCTTCTGCGCTCATCAACGACGGGATAATTGGTACCTTTCCGCGTGGCTACGCGCCGAGTGTGCGAAGTCTGGAGGGTGTTGTGGGCGGAAGTGTGGGTGCTGTAAAAAGCCACGGAATAATAAGCGCCCGGATCATAGGAGTCATTGTACCTCCGCGTGTTTGTGCTGTGAAGAGGTGAGGGGGTACACAATCAATATCGATAACTATGAGAATGACCCGATGATCACAGATATTGGTGTGATCGGAGTTGACAAGATTTCCGAGTCCTATGGGACAGACTGGGCTAACGCTTATATCTTGGGGATTTGGTGAAGGCTACCAGGTGTGTAAGAGTGGCAGGTCAGTGGAGACCTCCGTGTTTGCTCCTCAACCTCCTGGATCCAGGAACTAGCTATTATACAAATAAGAATGTTGAGCCTTGCTACTCTGGTCCACCTAGTTGCCTTGTTGAACAACGATCTGATTCCTGCTTTTGCTGAGCGAAAAAGAGCACCCCCTGCCCCTGATATGGAATACTTGACGAAAGCAATAGGACAAGAAGAGGAAGGTTGGCTCACTGAGGGAAGGTGCCAGTGAAGGTCCCACCCAGGAGAGAGTACGGGGTACTCTGTCCTTCCAGTGAATATCCCGTCTCTAGAGTATGAATGCACATGAATGAATCCCAGCTAGCTGGCAGCGGCGTCCACTCGATTCACACACACACACGGGATATGAATAGGGCGGGTGGGATTCACTTGAAGCAGCCACGCGGGTTCTCTCAATTAGTACTTATCGAGTCATCCCTTCCTTCCACCAATATCCCAAGTACCGGAATACAGAAGGATTAGGTCGTGGAAGTTGGATTTGGACTCCCCGACACCTTCGCCTTTGGATTCTCTCTACATTCAATAACAAAGTTGCGTCTTCTCTCTGCGTCTTGCTTCGCACTGGCATCAAATCTAAATTCTAATAGCGAGCACCTTTTTTGCTTGTCCCAGAGCCTTCCATATTTGATCCCTGAACATCATCCCGAAAATGGCCCCACCTCCACCAAGTATGCCCTGCCGTCAGGCCTGCACCAATCCCTCCCATGCCACCAAATTCGCATCCCGTGTGAGAATGGGCGGCTATCGCGATGATTATTGGAGTTATTATACTCTTTGGCTTCGCCAGGCTAATTACTACATATGTGTACTGAAAGCACAGTCCGCGTATGTACGAGACCCTTCACGTGTTCGTTTATACGCGCCCAGGAGGCTAACACAATGCTCTACACTATAGATATGCCTCCCCCTACATGGGGGCGTTTCAAACCCAAGACACCTGGAGAGCTATTAGCCGCGATAGAGATGGTTCGAAGAAAGAAGGGTAGTGCAGAGGCTGGACCTTCCAGCGAGGTGGCAAAGGTGGCGCCGCTCGAGCGCTTGATACGCTGAGCGTCATGAATAATGGTGATTGAAGGATGGTTTCGACATGATTTATTGAGCTTTCGTGAGGGGTTTGTTCCAGGCCGACATATGGAATAGGCTACCTGTGCTTAACACTTTGTCAGTATTAATCGTGGACAGAAAATGCTCTAGAGATTGTACTTCCGAGAATTGTCCAGCAATGGATACAGGTGTTCGCCCAGCTCTGTGATATCGATCATTGGCCGAGCGACCGCTGGCTTGGTGCATAAGGTTGGAATAAATGTTGCTTGATATGCTGGCCGTGATGTGTGTGGTCGCCTCCGTTGTCCGTTTCTTTATGGGCTTACTGAAGATCGGTCGTCGAAAGGTAGATTAATACCATCGAACACATTGGATGGGCGAGACCTTCACTGCCCAGGCTATCTGGCCCTGTTGTTTCTACACCAGCCACCCGTGTGGAATCGCAGTCATCCGTCTGCTCACCCTTCCGCGATTGCCCTCACCCTTCCAATTAGGAGCTCTTCGGGCAATATCTTCCCAAGATCAGAACCGTGCGGGACCATAATTTCGTCCTGGCCATTGTATGCCTCCTTCTTGCTCTCCAACGGCGAGACACCACATCCACCTGGTCTAATGGAGGTATTATTGCTTTGCCCGTGGTGTTTGGGTGGGTTCACTGGCATTCATCAGACTGTATTTTCTCCTGGGGAAGAAGGCATTGCTGATAGGACATTGTCCCGATATCTGATAAGGGTCCATCTATACACCGAGGCATCTGGACTTGGAACTACCGGTAAAGAGATTAGTACAATGGTATATCAGTGGCGAAGATAACGGTGAATGGTCCCACCATGTCCCAATGACTAGCGAGAATAGTACCATACTGAAATAAAACAAGCTCATTCCTCCTCAAAACCAGGACGCCTTGCCTGTCGTTCCAAGCGGAATCCTAGTTATCTCTTGTATAACCCCGGTTTCTCGTAGCGCGGCCTTCGATTCCGCTGCAACCGCTGCGGGGGTATTCTGAGGATGAGTGTGCTAGCTCCCTTTCCATCGCGGCTAGTTTATCTTTGGATCGGTTATCGGGGCTGGATAACAGTACGGAAAAGGGGCCACCGGTGGCTTGCGCGGGTCCGATATATAGCTTGGCATTCCTTTTTGTCCTATCCTCCACTGGTGATGATAGCCTGTGGAGGGATGATGAAGTCATTCGAGCGGATTCGAATGTGAAGTGTTGATGGGGGCGGTGGAAATCCCGCGAGGGTGAGTAGGACGTCTTGCTCCATAGCGACAAAGTAATCACTCACATGGACAAGGTTTGACTGTTTAGTTTAATCACAGGCAGCGTGGGGATAGAAGCAAACAGTTGGATTTCGGGAGCACGCGTGCTCGAACGAGCCGCGGAGGATCACAGGGATGGCTGCAGACATATTGTTGAGTTATGGATATGGCATGGTGAAGCCATGGGTGAACGGGGGGTGAAATATGAAGCCGATGACTAGGGGTTGTGCTGAGAGTGGCCGAAGGTGCTCCATGACGCAGCTACATATTTCGGGGATGAGGTCAACCCCGAGCATCGGTACAATTACGTCATACATTCGCGGCTGGCAAATACCATTGCAAATTGTGGGGCTACAGATAGTCCTTCACCCTTCGTGCACTCTCATACCTCATATGCCGACGTTAACGGCTATAAAATAATATATATCATCCATCTCCAGCTCCAACTCGGTGAGCCCGAGTCCGTAAAGGAAGCTCTCGACCGACACCCCTGTTTAGGTTTCAAACGAGGTTTTTTGGGGCATCGTGTCGTTATTGTTGGTAATTTGCTAGAGCAATAATACCTTATATTACATTCTCAAGCCATTGTTCAAAGGAGAAGCATCAGGAGTGTATGCTGTCTTGGTTGCCATTTTGCAAGACAAACTCGTTCCTGAAAAAAGCGGCGTTGGGTGGCAGAATTATCCACAGGTCTGACTGGCGGGCTGTGGACGCGGTAATGGGTGTTGCGTGCCCAGGGAAGTTTACCAGTAACAGGCAGCCTGATTCGCGACAACCTTAGTGGCCCGTACAACATCTACAAGTAGACCGTGTATTTGTTGGTGGTTGCTGGGGTAGATCTGCCACGTGACCCTCCGTCACTACTTCCGCTCCTTTCTACTAGCTACGTTCCTCCACGGCCACGCATCTCGTTCCCCAACCCAGGCCACATTACGTAAGCTACAGCTAATCCTCTTTGATCCCTATGAATGTTTCAACAAGCGCATCTACATTGGCTGTTCCTCCGCCAAGTCTTCCGTCGAGCCTCGGCCCTCTATGCCACCAAGCTCACTAGCGACTGTCACTCTAATTTCTGCTGAACTTATATTTGTTGGCTCCACGGGGATGGGCCCCTGCCTCCTATGTGACCAATCGGTGACCCCAATTGGCATGATTATGGGTGGAGTGGTCATCGTCGACTTGACTGGCTTTTTATAATCTATATCTGCCTGCGTGTACCGCCTTTAAGGGATATCAGGATAACACTAATACAATAACCCTTATCATAGTTCCGTTTCCCCCCATGTCACCGCCTACGAGCCTCCGAGCGTTGGGAAATTGCGGAATACAATCGCTTTGATCGACTGCACATGTCAGACATTCCAACTCTAGTACTCCTCAAGAGTCCGTACTAAGGTCTGCCGTTCTCTAAGCAATCGCTGTTCCCAGAATGGGAGCGAAGGAGAAAACGAAATAGTGACTACCCGTGCCGGAGGTTCGCGCTTTGATATCGCCAGGGCATGGCGGACAGACGCGAAGGAAACACCCAAACTAACGATAGGAGGGAGGACCAACGCGAACACTGAGCGGACTACCTCAGAGAGGGGAAATGAAACGGTAGACAGGAAGGGAGAGTTTTACTTCACAGTGTGCGGGGCCAATTCGTTGCCTCTGGTAAACAGTTTCTATCTACAAGTGATGAGGGTATGTGTTCTTCGAGGAAACCCGAGCTCGTCTTAGCCAGGGCCTGTTCAAACCCAGGTCGTCCGGCACTCCGATATCATGCCGCAGGCGGACACTGGTTCGGCTACTTTATGAAGCCTTTGGGGGGAATTGGATCATATCATCACCTATCAGCTCACACCTAGAACCTGAAGGAAGGCCTTTTATCTCTTCGCGGAGCCAGTGCGTCTGTATTGCCCCTTAGAGCCCTTGCCCTCGGGCTTCCACCCGTTTATTAAGTACACTGTGATGGATAGTACTAACTATTACAATTGAACGTCATTAAATCGATACACCCATTCCATTCATATAACATGCCACTCGCTATGACCCTAGCGCTACAGTCAATACCTCTCCACTCCCTTACGCACTCACAATTCACCCTCTTCAATGGTCAGAGTAATTCGCCCATCATCCCGGCATCGAACCACATGGCGACTCTTCATATCGAACAACCAGTATTTGGCCCAGGGCTTGACCTTCTTATCACACACCCAATTGGCTTGCTCCATAATTGAACAACTCCCCTCCCATACCTACTCTGAAACAGTCAGTGAACGGGGCCTCTGTGGACACCAGAACGTGAACAGCGATGATGGCAGCGACAGATCCTGTGCTCTGAATGAGAGCCATCGCGACGGTGAAGCCAGTTAATCGCACCGGAATTGACGATGCGAAGAAGAATGGAGTTGATGCTGCTCCTTCAGTATGCAGTTTCACCAGCGCCTCAGGGTATGCCATCTGACAAACACGCACCACCAAGACCTACACGGCGAAAGCAGGACTCGCAGTCACTGTCGGCTTTCCCGATATACCCCCTTACCCTTTCGGAGAGCATCATGCCCTGGTCGATGGTTTTATTCGTGGCGGAGGTACTGTCTAGGACGCGGGGAGGGTATCAACGAGCGACAATGGAAGGAACCAGAGCCATGTGCAACCGCACATGTCGTTTGGAAGTAAAAGGCCTTTCACACTGGGGCTTGGGCTCGAGGATGGCTACACCACGGGTGGTTAAACTGTCGCGGGTCTTTCCACGCGCCTAGTTGGCGGCGACAGATGGTGGCCTTGTGTTTAAATGCTGGGAGGATCCATGACATCGTAAGTTCTAGGTTATCTGACGAGCTCTCGTTGCTTACAATGAGGGTCTCAGCGCCCAGGTCGACCAGAAAACTGGAGATCCTAAGGCCTCGGTATCGGACCCATTCGTCACAATTTCCCAAGGACGATGGACGCGTCATCTGGACGGTGTGTTTCGCGCCAACGGCATCTAGCATTACCCTCGGTGGAGATAGTCTTTAGGACCATGAGGGTCGTCGACGCCTCGGGAGAACCGGTGACATAATCGGAGGAAGGACCTGGTGCCAGATTTCCCACCGCAATATCATCCACAGTAGGCGGCACCGATAAATCCTCCAAGAGCAGCGTCCGATCTATTCCACTGTTCGCACAACAGATGCTGGTCTGTCCTACTATATGATGTCAGAAGGTCCCAGCTAGACCAAAGGAGATATTTCCCGTCATAGGAGTGACTGGCATAGTAGGTAGATTCCAACATACAACTTGTTCGTGATACCGGTATGGGTAATTGGCAGGTGAGATTCACGGAATGCTGCGATCCAGTATTCAGAAACATCGGGCAAGACTTATTCTGCTTGCTGATCTAGCCCGACAGCCGCACACTACTCTGGACATACGCATCCACGATAAATGCGATTAGGGATGGACCAACGCGAGCGACACAGTAGACAGGGACCGGACCATTGAGCCCGCGTAACCTGGTTCATTGGATGTCTTCTTCAAATAGGAGGAAGCTCCACAAGCATGGCTGGTACTGTCGTAGCCTGGACCTTCTTCACAGGAGTCCGACAACTCGGCGAACGTCTACCTCGCCGTAGGGGGTGTCGTCCACTATCTCTTCGACGCGGTATTTCTATTCTGGAGGGCGCTGAGACAGACCAGTTGATTTATGGTGATCAAAACCTGACATTATGCCGTTACCAGGACGTAATACTTACTTACCAGTGTCTCGATGAAGGACAGCAGATGAGCTTCGTCTGTCCTTTTTGACACCATGTTCGAAACATGAAGCAGCAAGTTGCCTCCCATCCTCATCTTCAGACGCACTTGGAATTTTTGACGTGATTGGCGGATCGTTATACTTCTCACTTCTCTACTACACTGTATAATTGTAAGCTGGGGTAGTGACTCCGGGTGAAGGAGATGTTTTTGATAATGATTGCTGCAAGCCCGGTACTGAAGGGTACTATCTACAATGAAGGCGAAAGCCTCTAGCAGAAGGGCTGGCCACGCGGAGATCGCATCTTGCGTGTGGCAGAGTCGCCTTTTAGAAGATGACATGCTATTAGTCAAGACCTAGTTACATGAAGTAAGGCAGCAGTCACATTGGAAGGCCTTAACCTACCTACCTACCCTAAACAGCAAAGATTCTACGACCCGCAAGAAGGAACATCGATATCAACTAAATCAACCCAACGAAGCGACAGCGAAAAAGAGCAGATCTCCTCTACCAACAAGTATGTACTATATCCATATCCAGGCTTTGACTACCATCCACAACCCACTAAACCCAAGTAACCTACCCCCACTACCACCACCACCACCACCACCAGCCAACAATTAAACACATTACCTAAACCACCTCATTCGTCAAGAAGACACAACCCCTAATTATAATAATAATAATAATAATAATAATAATTAATGATATTATTTATATACTACACATATCTTCTACCTAAAATACGAAGCCATCAGCACTAGCCCCCCACCACCACCGAGCCCGAGCGAGCGAAGTGAATCGGAGCGGCCATTCACCAACGCCCGCTCCGCATCGCCGAGAACCCGACCTATCCCACCCTATCCTACCCAGACACAACATCTACAGAAATGATATAAGACACAAACCACCCACCCCTCTATGTATGTATGTATGTATGTAAACTCTATCATCTATCATATATCACATATCCATCATTCTCCCGGGACCAATAATTCAATTTATTACACTTTTTTACCCAGGATATTAAAATACAATATAGAGGAACAAGATGTCTGTCCCAGAAGATCTCTATCCTCTCCAAACACCACCCAACCAGTCACTCAACAACGATACGTCCCAGCACACCCTTCATTCACCAGATCCAGACGATACAGAGAAACATCAATCCCAATCCCAATCCCCATGGGGTGCTGACCCACCCCCCGATGGCGGCTTCGCCGCCTGGTCTGTGGTTCTGGGAGCTTGGTGTGCGCTGTTTTGTAGTTTTGGGTGGATTAACAGTACTTCCCCCCTCCCCTCTCCTTTTCTTTTTCTTTCATTTATATTATATGGGGGTTACTAACAGTCTATATCCAGGCATCGGGATATTCCAAACCTATTACGAGACGACGTTGTTAAAGGAGTACTCGACGAGTACGATAGCGTGGATTCCGTCCCTGGAGGTGTTTTTTATGTTTTTTATGGTATTCCCTTCCCTTCTCTTTCCTTCCTCTGTTCTTGTCTGTTCAATTGGATTGGATTGGATTGGGGGTGAATGTGATGCTGATTCCTACAGGGTCCTATTGTAGGAACTCTTAGCGACACGCTCGGTGCCCGCGTGGTCATCATCGCAGGTTCATTCCTGCACGTCTTCGGACTCATGATGGCCTCGATATCAAAAGAATACTACCAAATCCTGCTATCGCAAGGAGTCTGCAGTGCGATGGGACTATGTGCGATCTTCCAACCATCCATGAGCTCGATTCCCAGCTGGTTTGACAAGAAGCGCGGCGCGGCGTACGGGATAGTAGCGTCCGGGTCGAGTGCGGGGGGAATCATCTTCCCGATTATGGTGAGTCGGTTGATAGAGCGTGTTGGGTATGGATGGGCGATGCGGATTGCCGCGTTTTTGATTCTGGGGCTGCTGGTGGTGACGTGTGGTACTGTGCGGACGAGGACGCCGCCATTGAAGCATCAGATGGATAAGGAGGCGTTGATGGGGCCGTATCGGGATGTGCGGATGAGGTTTCTGGTCGGGGGGTTTGTGTTGTTGACGTTTGGGGTGTTTATTCCTGTGGATTATTTGGAGACGTCGGCGTTGGCGGATGGGATGAGTGCGTCGTTGGCGCAGTATTTGTTGGCTATGTTGAATGCCGGGAGGTGAGTGTTTTTTTTTTCCGACTTAGTGCTATTGGTGGCAATGCTGACGGGTCGGGATAGTCTCATCGGTCGTATGGGGGCGGGTGCCTTTTCCGATAAAGTCGGACCATACAATATCTTTGTCGTGGTTTGTACAATCACGGGCATTCTGGTCCTCGCGCTCTGGATCCCCGCGACTACTAATGCTGGGAGTATCGTCTTCGGTGTCTTTTTTGGCATCACCTCGGGTGCCTACTTCTCCCTGTCGGCGGCCTTGGTGGCCAAGCTTGCTCCGCTCCGGGAAATCGGCTACTGGACTGGAGTGCTCTTCCTGTTCGCGTCGATTGGAGGTTTGACGACTAGTCCAATTGCGGGCGCGATTCTGCAGCATGATAATGGCTCGTATGTCGGGATGAAGGTCTATTCGGGCGTCTTTTTGCTGGCAGGGAGTGTGTTGGTCCTGATGACGCGTATTCGCCAGACGGGCTGGATGTTGAGGGCAAAGTGTTAACCTCGGTCATGTTCTCATGGTTACTTAGTATTCGGTTACCCTACTCATGATTAGCTTGTATATCTTCTTGAATTTCTAATTGATACCTGCACGCTCACATATGACCGTCCATCAGATGCTCGAATCCCGTTATATCGACACTCTGCATTAACCCCGTCCAATCTGGAAACCCAATCATGCCCATATCCCAGTTCACAAAGTCGAAAAATGATTCTACCGCCGGCACCTCCCCTTGATCCACACCTGGTGGCGGAGTTTCGACGGACTGTGCGGCCTGCTCCGCGGCCACCTGCGCGCGTCGAATATGCAACGCCTTGTCGCGCAGCCGAATGATTATCGCCCACTTAGGCCCTGGATCTGGCCACGACGGATCCTTGGTCATTTCAAAGGTCAGATTAACTCCTCGCCATGCGCGCTCAACGTGAAATCCCGTCGGATACACACAGAGGTGCCAGAGCATGTATGTGAGGATGAAATACGGCATATACGTTGAGGAGAGCCAGCGATACCCGCGCAGAAGCTCATCAGTAAACAACTCATTCGTCCGTTCCAGCGCCTGGCAGGCGACATCTAATGTCCTTTCTTGCATTTCACGGCGCTCCGCGATTGGCATAGTCGTGCTCTGTGCCTGGAGGGCTCTTTGGTGCACGTACATCTCCATTTTGACCACTAGGATTTCTCCCAGCAGCATTCCATGCCGCTGGATCGGGATGTTGGGGTCGCCGTGTCGCAGATAGCCATCGCAAATGTGATCCTTTACTTCCTGGACTAGTTCAGCGGGACGCTTCCCAGGGACGCTATTCGTCAATGCGCTGTGCAACTCCAGCCGCTTTTGGTTGGCTATTGTCGTGATCAGGGACACGGTCATCTCTGTCCAACGGGCCTGGGGCTCCGGCGGCACCGTCGCGGTGGCAGGCAGGTTCTGGTCGTCGATATTTGCAGGATATTCGGTATCGTAGAATTCCCCTCCACCAGTGACCCCGACCCCATGGTCCTCCACCGCGCGACTATCAGCACTGCATAAGTGCCACCACAGTCGCCTGCGCAGCTCACATTCCAGCGGGGTCAGTTTGAAATGTTTCCCGTCACGATGCAGTCCAATAGACTGTGCTGCCCGAATAACCAGCCCTCGTAATGTCCACCCAGACCGCCCGCTGTTGTAGTAACGCAAACACACCTAATATTTTTCGCGATGTAAGCTTATGTCTCACACCTCGCCGAGAAATGGAGCGGGTGGTGCCATACCTGATAAATACTGATCGCTTGCAACGATGTCAGCGTTGGGGAGTCCAGGAAGTTAGAGTGATGGAGAGCAAGCTCCAGTCCCCGCTGATATCGACACACTTCCAAGCGTTTCTCCTCATGCGTTGGGTCCTCGGCAAGCATGCTCGTTGTGGCAGCAAAGTAGATGGCGAAAAGCAGGGCATGCAGGTCAGCAGGTGCGTCCTGGGGCCGGTTGATGGCCGCGAATATGCGCGGCTGCGTCGAGGGAACGTGAAGTAGCTTGATGACCGGGTCGATGTGGTTCAAGAAAGCCTGCCAAAGCTGTGTCGCTTGCCACTGACACGGGTGCAAGGCTTGAAAATCGGCTTTATCTAGGAAGCAAGTGACAAGTAGACCTTCCGCTTTGAGAGCCGGGGGTCGTCTGGAGCTGCTGGCATCGCTTCTCGGTGTGCCAATAGCAGACTGAAGCTCCTTTTCATTTTCCAGGACCCGAGACAACAGTTGTTCGTTGATATATCGGCCATCTTCGACCAGGAGACCGTCGTGCGCACGCTGATCCGTTGTGTCCGTCGGGGACACTCCATTACTGGAAGGACTCGGCGCAACTGGCACAGAGGCATTGTTTCTACTAACCGCTGCGCTATCGACATGAGGAGGCGGTCGATTTCCGGACAGAGCCGCGATTGAGCGCTCTAGCGATTCCAGTCGGGCCATGACATCAGTGTGGGCTACCTTTGGGGCCCGACGCTTGACGCGGTTCGGACCGGGATACTGACAAGAAGTATTTGCTCGTACGCAAGACCCACATGGAGAGCCCTTATCGCAACGGACCTTGCGCTGGTGGCAGCGCAGGCAGGACCGTTCGACATTATAGCGGCCTGGGCGATCCATCGATCTTCTGCTTGCTGTGAGCTTAGGTTCAGTCAGGGAATGGCGGTCTCACATTTTAAAGCAAGGTCTTCGATCCAATTAAGACGCAATACGGCCACTCGAGATCCTCAGATAGTTGTAGTCGAAGATGACGCCCAAGGATCTTGGGGGCGGTCGTTGGCGAACGCCCGCGCCGACATGTGACCACAGCTTAGTCAGACATTAATGCCTGGGGCATGAATATGCAATGACTATTATCAGGCTCCACATACTACTCTCCCTTCATCCTGCTATCGATGAGACAGCAAGGCTACAACGAAACTGGAATGTCATGATTCGAAACTCATATTGTTCAATCACCTGGTATGAAACATCACGGCAATTCAATATCTAGCGGACAGATTGCATGTTCTTCAGCAACGCGCGTCAATTCCCCAGTAGTAGTCATACTCTCACGAGACTCTTCTGAAACTGCAAGTTTTTCATTCGAATCCTGCAGTTCCTTTAACCTATCACATCTGTCATGAACTGCCGTGCCGGTGATCGCCGTCGGATTTATGTCTCAGTCAATGTTTCAGTACCCACCAGCCGATCGCCCCTGAGCGGGATCCACCGGATATATTACTTCTATCGCAATGCCGTCTACGGAGTACATTCTCGGGTCTTCTCGAAAATACCACCCGAAGCGGGTGGGTCTGGCTTGTAGGGCGCATTGGAGTGAAACAGTCATGATAAAGCAGACTACAGGCAAATGTATGATGAAAGCACAGGACCTCGGGTCGCTTTTGATTTAAATCAATATAGTATATACACGAATGTGAATCAGTTGCGCTCTATCCGCTCCCCATATCACAATTACACAACTTCAGGAACCCCTTACTCGGAGACACACTGGTAGTAGAAGTCGTTCTGGACAACGCACTTGTAGGGGCTCTCGCAGACGGTAGGACCGGTCCAGTTCTCACCACCGCACTGGTAGTACTGCTTCACAAGACCAGCAGAGTTGGTGGCCGAGGCACCCTGGGGGTCGCTGACACCGACGACACCGCTGCTGCTAGCAACAGCGCTGGAAACGAAGGTCGAGACCTTGCTGGGAGCAACGGCAGCGGAGGTGGTAGCAGCAACAGCAACAGTGGTAGGGACGGAAACGGCGGTGGTAGCAAAGACAGGGGTGGTGGGAACGGCAGCAGGGGTAGTAGCAGCGGCGGCAGGGGAGGTGGCAGCGACAGCAGGGGAGGTGGCAACGGCAGCGCTGGAGACGATGCTAGAGGTGGCACCAGACAGCTTGCAAGGGCCAACGGACTTGGACTTGAGGGCGCTGGTCGAGCTGGAGGCGCTGGACTGAGCGGACGAGGTGGCCTCGTGAACCTGAACGACGGGGGTGGTGGTGATGGCAGCGGCGGCGGTGGTGGAAACAGCGGAAGTGGCAGCAGAGGTGGCCGAGGAGGTGGCAGCGGCGACGGAGACCGAGGCAGAGCTGGAGGAAGAAGCATCACCGCTGGGGAAGTACTTCTCGAGGATGGGCAGGTAGGTCGAGTAGGCGGGACCATCGGTAGGCTCCAGACTGTACATGTAGGTTCCCCACCAGGGGCCGGCAGACCACCAGGAAGCACCAACCCAGACGTCGGAGTTCTCGGACATGTACTCGAGCATGCCCTCAACAGCCTCCTCACAAACAGAGTTGACACCACCGGCGAATTCACCGATGACACCCAGCTTGCTGTTGGACTTGAGCCACGCGGTGGCCTCCTCAAGACGCTCCTTACCGATCGTGGAGCTGACACAGGTCTCGGAGGTACCGGAGCTGTCGGAGTCGAGGTACTGGTGCATCTCGTAGATGATCTTGTCCTCGGTGTCGGTCAGAGTGGACAGGTCATCGTTGTTGGTAGTCCAGTCCCAGGCACCGGTGTAGGCGTTACCCTCAACGAAGATGTACTGGGTGGTGGCACCAGCGGCACGGATACCGTTGATGGCAGCCTGGTTAAGGTCCAGAACGAGGGACTGCTCCATGTCGTGGTACTCGTTGTCTGTTTTCGATTAGAGAAATATTCATAGAAACGAAGCATGAAGGGGGTGCCCTTACTGGTGTCGAAGATGACCTTGTCGTTGGAGGCGAACTCGGTGGCAACGTTGGTCCACCAGGTCTTGAAGTCGGAGGTGGAGGTGATGATGCTTCCATCGCTACAGGCTGTTAGCCATGCTGCCCCCGTATGTTCTCTCGGGATATCTGCACTTACAATCTTCCGTAGTTGTGGGGGTCAAGGACGGCGTAGGCTCCGCTGTTGGTAACGTATTCAACGGTCTGCACCGATTAGCCCTCTGAAGATTTCACGAGATACTATCACCAGCACGGGCAGTAACATACCGACTTCAGGTCCGACAGGTAAGTCGAAGCAAAAGAGCCGGTAAGGCCATCGGGGGTCAGGCGCTCCATGAGGAAGGGGATACGGAAGATGTTCATGCCCTTGTTTCTCAGGATCTCAATCTTGGAGGTATCGGGCCAGGTGTAGTCAGTTCCCAGGGTGCCGGGGAGGGCAGAGCCGAACTCAGCACCAGACTCGCTGGTACCAACCCCTAGTTCTGTTAGAAAGGAAGGTCGAGTTTCATGACAGCCATCACATCACATACACTTGAAGCCAGAGTCACGCTTCTTCATCTCGCGCTTGGGGAGGGCGGCCACCAGGCCGGCGGCAGAGGCCGCGACGATCAAGTTGCTGATTCTCATTTTGAAAAGAATGGACGTCGAGCTGGTCGATCAAAGGAATGAATGACGAAAGGTGAGAAGGAGTGAAAGCAAACGATAGAAGACAAGTAATGAATGTCAAGAGCCAGTCTCGAATCTGATGTGCCAAGCAGGAGCAACGAACGACTCGGACACACCCATACTTATAATCAATCGCTCGGGCAGAGGCAACCATCCCCTAAGTGACTATCATTTCGACGGTCCCCACAGCTTAATCTCAGCAGACGCTTCGGGGGCTTTCTCTGAGACAGTTTCCTTGTGGCTCCCCAGGGGGTTCCGTCCACTAGGGTGGACTCCTGGGAGTCGAGAACCTCTCGCCCGATCCTCCGAAATCAGGGCACCATACCGGCGCGGAAGCTAGTGGCGGTCCCTTAGCGACCCTTAATATCTGGGTGACGCCACGGGCCAAAATCTTGAGAGCGGCGGTTGCGCGCTGATGAACGGGGACTTTTTCGCACACTCGTTATCCAGCATCAGGTCACCACCGCATCTGCCGAACGCCTTCGCGGACCGCTTGCAAGTTCGGTGGGGATAACGAGTAGACGGCTGTTACAGCAAAAGGCTTAGCCGCGGACAGGAAACACAAACGCCCACATCATGGCAACCCTATCGGAGGGGGGTGCACTGGCCCCGAGGCCGTCGTCCTTCATTTCGCCGGGTCAAATTGCCAGCCCGGCGGCGTGGGGCCATACCATGCAACGTGCAGGCGATCTGATTAAGATGAAACGAGTTAGCATCCTAAGCATCCTGTTCGTTGGTGGAGCGTCCACCGATTAATTAAATTTTTCCGGGTCGACCGGAGCACGGAACTGGTCGATAGGCCGGGAGGCCAGAAACCGTTATTTTAATTCATATCGGCGTGCAGCGTGATGGATCATTTGGTGCTCTCCGGGCCAAAGTGCTTCTTCAAGAGGTAATTTCTGACCGGCCCGTCTTGATCCCGTCTTGATCCCACGGTGAGACACGGATTTGGCCGACCCACTGGAATCATCACCAGCGGTGGACATTAGCGGTCGCTCAGCAAATTGACCTGTCAATCTGGCATGCTACTTACCGCGAGATCTCGTCTGCCTACCGTAGCCGATGCAGGGCTACGGAAATTGGGCGGGGAGGGGGAGGGGGGTGGGCGAAAGTACGGAGGTGATAGATGGCTTGATGGCTTGATGGAGGGAGGGAGGAAAACATCCATCACAGCGACTCCTGAGCGCACGTGCTTAACCCCGAGGCTGGCTACAATCAATAGTCACCACACCTATCACCTCCTGAGTCCTGAGAAGTATTTCCCCGAGGATTCCACCCGATCCATAGAGAATGGCATGTTAATTTCGGCGGGTAAGGATTAGGCACTGGACGCCTTCTACCGACTTCTACGGCGTCTAGTCCCCCCCCCCCCCCATGGTCGCAATTCACTTCTCCGGAGCTATAGGCTGGGTTTACTATTTTAGGACTCTTTTATATTGGACGTCGTTATATTTACATAGCCACAGTCACTAGAGGCAAGCCAGAAGACCGTGAGCGGAGATTCGAATTGCTATGTATGGAGCACACCAAGACATTGCCCCGGAGACTCATGAGATCGCGCCGGGTCACTCTCGGCTTTGACTGACTTGGAACTCGAGTGATCGATCCCCCTGACCGATCGGGATCGCATTTGCATCGCCGTCATAAAGAGTGCGTTCGAAATATCGCACACGTCCGTTGTCACTTACCAAAAGTACCGTCTGTTTTTGGGTTCCATATGCCCCATGCAGGAATGACAGGTCCATTCCATGATGCTGTTCCGCAGCAGTGCCATTGGTCGTGTGGCTGTCGACGCAAACCGGAACTACCGTGTCTGTCGGCTTGACGGGCTTCTCCCGAGCACCAAGCACCGGAATGAAGATACTTTTCCTGAAATGCGGGAGGTAATCCTCCGCAGTGGCATCCTCGGAGAGTTTCGGGAGCGTGTTGGTGCTCAGCATATCGAGAAATCTGGCGATAAGAGCATCTTCGTCCTCTCCGCCCTGCACGTGTGCACCAATGGCTTCATTCATTAGCCTCTCTCCGTCAAGGATCTTGGGCCACGACCGATCATCGAAGACTGTATTGCTGAGACCCAACGTCTGACCATGCTCTGTAGCCACCCATGCAATTTGGTCCATGGTGGATGAGCGGTTGGAGACGATTGCCAGGGGCTCGTTCAGGTATCCGCACAGTAGACTGAACCCCCCGACATTTCTGGCGGTGGGACTTGCAACCATGTCCTGCACAAATTCCCGGGTTGACTGCTTCCGATCTGAAGGTGCGTCAAGCCAGCTACACACAATAGCACCCCGACTCTTCGCTCCAATAGCCTGCTCAGATGTGTTCTCGCGGTAGTTGGTCAAGACCGCCACCTTTCCTTCCTTGGTCACTCCCATCCATGTTCCATGTGGCGCTCGCGCTAGATCTCGACCACCGATAATATTAGACGCCGGTGCAGGCCACCAGTCCGCAGGAGATGTCGGTCGACGAAGGTATTCCTATACACCGTTAGTTCCGGGGGGGCTTGGAGAATGTGGCCGGAAAAGCATTGTCGCGTACATCCCTGTTGTCGATGATGATCAAGGAATAGGATGGGTGGGCTGTCGATAATAATGCGATACACATCGTTGTGCTTCTGAAGATTTGGGACGTAAAGTGGAGGAGGTTCTGGGATCGTAATATCCTCGAGCTCAGTGTCAAGCTGCCGCCGTGAGGGGATGGTCTCGTGAGACAGTCGGGCACCTCCAGGCTGCGGGTAATTGCAAACAATCAGCAGTGTCTTGAGGAGAGTTCAGAGCGGGTGATAAACAGCGGTCGGAGTCATGAGCAGTCAGCAGAATAGTAGGACAGGGATGTTCTGGCAGGTCCAGAAAACAAGGCGACTGTTGGGCACTGAGGTCATCAGGACAACACCATGGCCGGCAGTTTGCTCCACCGCCTTATCGACGCTATGATAGATACTGAACACACCGCACGATGCCTGCAGCATGTCATCGAATACTGTGGTGCATGATAATATTTTGTACTTTCTATTATCGTATAGCGTCTCGTTTCTCCAATCTCACCATGCGATGTGGGATGGTATGTTCAAGGGGGTTCCACGCTCATGCCACCCAGCCTGATACTCCTCCGCCTACTCCTTTAGGCAAGGGTCACGTTTATATCTAGTAGAATCTCCACCGCCTTGGTACCCTTGCAGGCCTAAAAATGCCTGAGGCTTTCAAAAGGCCTCAGTGTGTGCCTTGAGGCCACACATGGAGGCCACACATGTAGCGCTACATGACTGCTTAGGGAGGCGTTTAGAAGGTGCTTTAGAAGGCGCTTCTTAACGCTGTATACCAAGAACTCTGTGGAGGCCTCTGTGAGATGGTTTATAGTGGTACCACTGATATATATATTTAGAGCCCAATTGGCGCAGCCCCATTATATTTGTAGTGACCATGCCCGATCACATAAATTTTTTTTTAAAATTTCCATAAAAGTAAACGTATGAGCTGGAATTTTAGAATTTGAAAGGGAGATTACGTTCTTGAAGATGGGCTGAAGCTACCTCGTCGGTAAATGGAGGCGGACAACAAATGAACCCGAGAGATCTGTTTCCAAGTTACTTCCTCCTTCCTTTCCCTACATACATCAGCATACTCCTTCAAGCGCTGGGTATTGCAATCACTTCTCCAGAGTAAGATATCCCGGGTTGCTCGAGTCGATGGTATTGCACCAGGGAAAATAGAGAATGCTGCATCATCGATCTCCGTAACATAATTATACATCTAATATGTCTGAACTGCAAAGTAGTAAGCCCAATAAACTCGGCTAATAGTGTCGCTTTCCCGTCGGCAAGGTGATCGAAAATATACCACCATTGTCGGATTCAGTGACAGTAAGCAATGTCAACGTTGTTGATTGTACTTCGATAGATCGCGAAATGAAGCATCGCGACGCAAAGTCTGCCCCATAACTTCGAGCTCCAGTCTTGAATGATCATGTCAGGAAAGCTACCAATTTCCCGGCTGAAGGGTAGCTCCTCAAACCCTAGAGAATGAGGAATTTCTCACCGTTAACCTCGAAGACAATTCATAGATGATTATGAGGAGGACCGACTGTTCCGTCATTCCTGTGCAATATCCTCACTCTCTATAGCTTTTGTTAACCCCCCCACCTACGCGGGGTATAGTATGGACAAAATATCCCACACAAGCAATGGATGAGAAGCCTTAGCCACATAGGGGAGGGTAGCTGGTCGTGCTGTGCCAATGTGTTCCAGCTCTTGATCCCAAGGTTTGAATAGGCGACTGGATAATCTTCTTCTGACCAACCATCACAGGTCCAGTGGGAGCGTCGGTACACTTGGGAAGGGCATTAGAACTCCTCAAACAGAAACAGTCAGAGGGATACGAGACGATCACCAGTAGTGGAGGATCCTGCAATCAAAGTGAGAAGTGAAAGATTCCTTCGGGAGGGGGAAGGCAATGTGTGTTATTTTGAAGTCGAGAATCTCAGTAAGTGGGAATGAAGTAGGGCCGCCCAGGGTACCATGCATATCTGTTTTAGATGTCAAATGTCAGAAGTTTGATTTATGTCGAAAATCGGGCAGAGAGTGAGATTTACTTAGATCTTCGTGCACAAGAGCGCTGTCACTGGCTGTAATGCTAGATCAGACACTTGACAGTTCCCAAGACGGGCCTTCAGCCAAAAGGAACCAAACCTCTTCCATTCAGGACCTCCGTATATTCAATCAGAGTGCTATCCCGATCATGTACCACAGAACTGAATCTGTACAGTTTGGAGAAGCGTCCAGGTACTGGATGATCGTCCTGTGTGAGATCTCGCCGGAATGGGTCTAGCCAGCCAATACTTTGATTCCCTCGGTAGCCAATAATTGCTTGGCTCATATATCCAAACAGCACGAGGACGAATAATGTGCAGAGTTCTTTGAATGATGAATGGGCCCGGGCCCATTCATTCTTTGACTTGCATGCCGCCTCAGCCATGATGTCAGTGCCGCGGCATTGCCGAAAGCGGCAAAATGGGCAGGCCGCCTTAGTGGGATTAATCTGCCTGAGCTATGCGGCTGAATTCAGGCAGCCCCTCTGATACTTTCCTACTTGGGAAGGTAGTACTATGCCCAGTAGGGCTCGATGATCTTGGCCGCCCCAGTTCCTCAAGGCAGCCACGCTCCGTCTTGGGCCTCCTCAGGTTTCACTTTCAATTTTTTTTTTTTTCACTTCTCCTTAACCTCACCTCCTTTCTTTGAATCTTACGTCAATCCGCAAAAGCTGTCACTATTTAACCATTATTGCGGCTGGCCGCTCTTCTTTGTGCCGGTCCGCTGGTCGCGTGAAGCTTCTGCCCCGCAGTCCGCAACTGCTCAGCTTACTCCGTACTACTGATAGAATCATTCCCCCTCCTTTATTCTTCTCCGAAAGACTATTCCATCGCGGCGACCGACCCGGAGTGTACAATTGCCCAGCATGTTTGGTGTAATTGCCGATCTTCTGTCGTACGTACTTCACCCGGACGACCCCGGAAAGCCTGACCCATTAATTGTCCCCTGCCCTTTCCTGTTCGATATGCTAACAGTCGCATGAACCTAGTTCGATCATCACCATCCTGCTTCCTATATTTGCCTCTTATAAAGCCCTCCGATCTGCCGACCCTTCCCAACTGGCACCATGGCTTATGTACTGGGTCGTTCTGTCGGCCGTGCTCATGGCTGAGTCGTGGACGGTCTTTATTCTGGGATGGTATGGCCGCAAGACAGTGCCCGGTACCGTGGGGTATACTGCTAACAAGTTGTCATAGGTTCCCGTTCTATAGCTGGATTCGCCTCTTTTTCTTCTCCTATCTTGTCCTTCCCCAGACGCAGGGAGCCCGGAGTCTATACCTAGAATATGTCGACCCGTTCCTGGAGCATCATGAGCGTGAGATTGAGGAGTTCATTGGCAAGACCCATGAGCGTGCCAAGGCTCTAGGTCTTCAGTACTTCTACCAAGCCCTGGACTATGTCCGGGAAAACATTCTGGGCTTGCCGGCCCAACGACCGGCACCTCCGCCTCCGCCACCGACCGGCCCGGCTGCCTATGCGCAGTCGTTCCTTTCACGGCTCAACCTGCCCAGCGCCACCGGCGGAACTGCACCGGCCGCGAACAACGACTGGCTCTCTACCATCAGCTCTGTGGTGGCGTCTGTTGCGTCCTCTGGCCAGAGCCCCGAAGCACGCGGCGAGCAGCTGTCTGCCAGCGGGACCTTGCTGCCTCGGGAGGTAGCGTCCATGTCCCGTGCGGATAAGGTCAAGTTTATCTCGAACCAGCGGGACCTACTGGAAGTGCTGCGCAGCGCGCTGGCTAAGGAGGAACGCGACCTGCACAGCGCGGGTACGGAAGAGGACCTGGCGTACGGTCCGCCGCTGCGCAAGAACCGCAGTGAGAACTCCTTCACTCATGTGGAACATGAGGACACCCAGGATCGCTCGTCGGACGCGCACCGCCGGACGAGCAGCGGCAACTGGGCCTCCGGTTGGTTTGGAAGTGGGGAGGACGCTGGATCCTCGGGAGTAGACCATGGACATGAGGGTGCGCGGAACCGGGCTCATTGAATAGACCAAGCAGGTAGCTCTCTTTCATGAGACTAGTATTCCTGCCCATCTAACAAAAAATAGAATGATAGGAGAGGATTTCTCGAGCGTGAAACCGGCGGCAACCTAGCCGACCTGAATGTGTAGAAGCGCTACGCCAGTGGTATCTAGGTAGCGTTGAAAGTATGTGACGTAAATGCGCCTTGCCGCAGCCCCTCTGCATGTTTCCCTTGTCACCGCCAGCGCACCATGGACGCATAGGCCGCCGCAAGGCCCTACAAGCACAACAGCCTTGTCTTCCACTGGGATACTAATACCCTCCTCTCCACGCCCCGCAGGACAACCATCGTAGCATCCCCAACGCCGCCATCGCCAGAATGCGACTTGCTGCGGTTCTTTTTGTCCTGGTGCACCTCCTAGCACTAACCTCTGCGGCCATGACCGGTTTCATGGGATCTGCATACACCCAGGCGACGGAACGACTGCAGCAACTGGCTGCGCATCTCGCCCCCGACTCGGTGAGCCTGAATCTGAGTCAACTCAGCAACCGAACCGCCCGCCTCGTGGACGCCCACAAGCCGCAAATGGTCCGACTTGCATCTCAGGCGGGGAATGCCACGAAAGACTACGTCGTGAAACATCCCGTCCAGTCTGCGTTTAGCGTCGTGACGTTCTTCTACCCGGTGGGTATCTTACGGGCGGTGGGGTATGGACCGTTGGGGCCGTATGCTCGTATGTTAAGCTGATCCCTGGAAATCTACGGCGTAGACTATCTTTCCAAAGACATTGATGGCTGATCGGCTGCTTGATAGGCTCTATTGCGGCATGGTCCCAGACCTACGCGGGCAATCCGGCCGCCCGAGGTCTGCGAGCGTATCTGCAGAGCGCGGCAATGAATGGTTATGGAGTGCCTACGGTGTACAACACTATTCGGGGGCTGGTTCTGTCCGCTGGCGGGTATCAAGCATGGCGGGAGGCTTCCGGCGAAGGCGAGAAGAACGATAAGGAATGAGGAATGGATCTAGCCAGCCTCAACCAAGGCAGGGAGAAATGGCAACTGTAAGTAATAATGTCTGTGTCTACTCCGTACGGGGACTCTGCTCGGGAGCCCATGCTGAACTGCAGACCGATCAATAGCGTCGGCCCAATCAAGGAAGGAAAATTAATAGTTACTTAGTCGGCCGGCCGATGTCAGGCATGCGAATACACACCACCCAGGCGAGATCGCACAAAACCGAAACAAATCTATAAATAAACCTGCGGTGTCTGCTATCGATAGGGATCTACTGGTCTGCTTATGTGGTAGGTGGGAGCTGGACGGAGGATGGATGCATGTCGGTATCTCCTTGGAATGCTGGGAATCGGATTAACGTGGGAGTGGGAGTGGGAGTGGGTGACGGTGATTGTTGACCGGGCGATCGGGTGGTGCATGGTTGGGTGCTCGGGCGTGGGAGGCACAGAGACGAGAGATCGGTTTCTGTTTCGTGATATATCGTCTCGCCTCCGTCTTTCACCCTTTTCTTTTTTTACCTTTTTTTATTTTTATTTTTTCAAAACACCCTTGCGCCCTTTTTCACTCTCATCTTGTAGTTGGTTCTGTTCAAACTTTAGCCTTACGGAAATAGTCAGTGAATAATAGGCACCATCAGCTGAAGAGTCGTCTCGAGTAACACAGATGGATGGCGGTAGAGCGAAGACCCGTAGGATCTAAGGAAGGTGTGGTGCTGCGGATGATGCCCATGACCGTATCATACGGTATTCTCAGTAAGCTCCTTCTTTGTGTGGCAAACAGATCTACCTGTCATGCCTGAGGTGTCGACTCGATTAAGATTCCATGAAAGCATACAGCGTCATGGTGATTGCTCTGAGGATAATGACCGGAGCAGAGCACCGGAGATAGGCAGCTGTAACTGCCGTGCGTGCTCCGACCTTCCTAACCACTGTCACTATGGCTTGGTAGGCGCTTGACCGAATCGCCACGAGCAATACTACGACGGACTAGTCTGGGTAGGAACCGCCAGGCCAAGCCTGAGCGTCATGGAAGTGGTAATTTGTATGTACGGGGTAAGAGAGTTACCAATAATACCAGCCTTGGCCTAGTGACATCCTTGGCTCAATGGCCCTCGCCGCCTTGACCCGATGGGCGGAGATTCCGTGTGTCGACTGTCGAGAAATAGGTACTGTGCCAGTCCGCCGACCAACAATAATGAATCAGAGGGTGCAGTCAGTCTGACTCAACACAATGGGGTGATTCACCGTCATCTCATTATTTGCATCCTTTCACTGGTCAACCTGGAATTATTGACGTGGTCCAGCCACCGCTTCCATTGCTGGTTGGGTGTTGTTCCGTGCACTTGCACTGACTGGGCGGTTGCTTACCCGTTTGGTCTGGCGGGTGTACTTACGCCTAAACCCAAACGGTAATTAAAAAAAAAAAAGAGCACCACCACCACCACCAACTTTTACCGGCCAAACACCAAAAGGAAAAAATAGGGAACCGAAATCTTTTCCCTCCAACTTTTCGCTTTCTCCCCCCTCTTTTCCTTTTCTCCCCTTTCCTCTTTTCTACCCCAGACCCATCGTCGTTGACCACGACGTGATATATTTCTTGTTCTGTGGTCTTTCTTTTTCTTTCCCCCCCCCTTCCTCCCCATCTCGTCTATCCTGACGACAATCCCCCCTCTTCCGATTCCTTTCCCGTTTCGTGTGGGAATCTTTGGATGTGCGGTTCTAGAGCGTGTTCCTCAGACTGCGGTAACACACCCTTGACATCACCTTCCCCCCCCCTCCCCCAAAGCCTCACGCCTCCTAACAGTATCTTCGATTGAACAGACTTCCTGACTCCATCGTCCTCTTTTCCATCCCCCCAAAACAAAACTTCCAGCGCTTGAACCTTCTCCGCGTATCACCTGTCTAATGAGCTCGATCCCTCCCAAGTCAGGCCTTCAACCTCAAGGACAGAGCACCTCGACCCAGGCCGCCTCCTCCACACAATCCACCTCTGCTGGGAAATCTTCGCCCCAGGCGCCGGTTCCCACGCCCTCGTCTGCCTCGACGACGGCTCCTCGCTCCTACGCCAACGCCACCAAAAAGTCCGCGACGGACTCGACCGCCGCTCCCGTCACCGTGGGCGGCCCGTCGCAACATGGGAAGTCGACTACAGCATCTCCTGTGAGCGGCAAACCCATGCAGCAATCCCAAATCACCGGCGTCACCATCGTCAATGGCGCCCCGGCTCCCTCCCAGGGCGACCACACCAGAAAGCCGTCTGTGACCATCACCTCCGCCGGCACCTCGGGCTACATCCCCAACGGTGGCCAAACCGGTCGTCCGAACAGCCTGCAGTTCGGCTTTGCCAACCAGCAGTCCTCTCCTAACATGGGAAATCCCGCTGTCCTGGCTAACCAGCCTCAGTCGGGTCTGGGTGTCACTCCGCCCACGAACCCTCGTGTGACCTCGCCACAGACGTCTCCTTCTCCCATCCCTCAGCCCGCCTCGAGCGGTGGCCGGCCACCGCCGTCGTCGTATCAGACTCAGGGCAATGTGCCGAACTTCGGTAGCTTTGGTGATGGTGATAATGTAAGTGCTTCCCTGGTTTCCCTCCCCCTTTTGTTTTTGTTCGATCAGCCACTCTTCTACACAATCCAGTGATGGGACGGATAAGAAGGAGATTGGATGAATTCTCGGACTGAGAATGAAGGAAATTTTGGGGGGCACATCACGTTGTCTTGGCATTCCACCGCATACCCGCCCCGTGAAATTTCAGTACTGATGATTATGCGCTAGCAGCAGATGCGCGCGGCTCAGACACCCCTTGGTCCTGGCGCCCAGTCGACCCATCTGCGCCGCGAATCGTCCCAGTCGACCCACAGCGATATGAGCAACCATATGGGCAGTGGTCCCGCCGGCCGCGGCGGTTATCCCCATCAGGGCGGCCGTGGACGTGGATATTCCCAGTCGAGCTATCAGGGACAGATGCCCTACTCTCCGGGTCCCAGCTTCCGTTCGACTCCCAGCCAACCCCGTAGTGGTCCCAACATGACGCCCCAGTTCCATGGCCCTAACCAGGGACGCCCGTTGGCACCTCCCTTCCCCAACTCTCCGCACCAAGCGAATCGCAGTCCGGCGCTGGCCAACGCGCACCCCACCACTCCCCAGATGAACCCGGTCCCGATGGCCCATCCCCAGATGCCGCCTCAACCCTACTTTGGCCAACCGATGGCCCCCCAACCTGTGAGATCCCATCCCTTTCAGAAGCCTCGGCGTGGTGCCGTCCATCGGAAAAGAGGAACTCCCCGTTCCCTCCCCGCACCCCGTTCTTCTCTTGCTCTTGCTTCCCAATTTTCCCTTCCCCCCCCAAACCTGGCACCTGAAAGTGGGCATTTCGAACGCTATCTAACACTGATGAAAAACAATCAGGGGTATCCCGGCTACGACCCCACCGGCTACGGTTACTATCCCGCCTACAACATGGGAGGAGTTCAGCAGTACATCCCCCAGTCGCCGAATAATCGCCCTACCATGCCGTACACCGCTCCGGGCGGGTACATGCCGAACCAGTACTCGGTGCAGCCCCCCGCGCAGGCGACAGCCTTGTCTCGTAGCCCATCACAGGTTTCGAACGACCGGCCTGGGTCTAGCTTGGGTCAAGGCCAGCCCCCTGCTGGTCCTCCCGGTCCCGCTCATGCCCACAATGCTAGCCGTTCGTCGAACAGCCCAGCCCCGAAGACACCCTTCGTCATCCCGACCAAGAAGAGCGCTATCGTCATCAAGGATCCTGGCAGTGGCGTCGTGAAGACGTTCGAGAAGGCCCCGGCCTCTCCTGCCCGTGTCACTCCTTCTCCCGTCAAGATCGCTACCCCGACCTCGACTCCTCCCCCTCGCACCGGCAGCAGCGCCGATCACACCCGCACGGACTCCAAGACCATTAAGACGGATGAGGAGAAGAAGAAGGAGCTGAGAGACGCGGTGCGTCAGAAGATCGAGGCGGAGGCGGAGCAGCGTCGCAAGGCTGAGGAGGAGCAAGCGGCCGCTCAGAAGAAGAAGGAGGAGGAAGAGGAGGCCGCCGCCCAGAAGAAGGCCGAAGAAGAAGCCGCTCAGAAGAAGAAGGAGGAAGAGGAGGCCGCCCAGAAGAAGGCCGCTGACGAAGAAGCGGCGCGCAAGGCCCTTGAGGACTTGACCTTGAAGGACAAGCCGGCTGACGCCAAGGCTGAGGAGCCTTCCAAGCCTGCAGCTGCCCCTGCTCCTGCCGATGATGACGATATCGACTACGATGCCATCGAACGCGAAATGGCCGAGCTCGAGGCCAAGGAGCGTGCTGCGGAGGAAGCATACTATGCCAAGAAGAAGGCCGAAAAGGAAGAGAAGGAGCGCAAGGAGAAGGAGGAGCTTGAGGCCTATGAGGCCAACATGAAGGCTGCCGAGCGTGAGGCAGAGGCGTTGGAAGAAGCCCGTGAGAAGAAGCGCCAAGGTGATGTCGTCGAGGACGACTCCAAGAGCAAGGAGCTCTTCGCCTCTCTCAAGAAGGGAGGATTCGCTGCCACCGAAGCCAGCACTCCTGGAGACAGCGGCACGGCCACGCCTGCTTCCGACCTTTCCATGGGTCCCCCCTCCAAGCCTGCCAGCGCTACGAAGCGCGACAAGCCGGCTGCTCTCAAGTTGGAGACCACCAAGGCTGTCGAGCCCCCTCAACCCAGCGCGGCTATGAAGGCCCTTCACTCGGCTCGGTTTGTCGAGGACCTCAGCAAGATCGCTTACCCTTCGTCTGTTGTCTCCCCCAACCCTGCCCTGAATGCCAGCGCGCCCGCCGACCGCAAGTTCCACTACAACAAGGAGTTCTTGCTGCAGTTCCAGAGCGTTTTCAAGGAGAAGCCCTCCATCGACTGGGATGCGCGTGTGCGTGAGACCGTCGGTGACAGCGACTCATCTCGTCCTCAGTCGGCCCGGACGCCCATGATGGGTGGCCGCAATCCCTCGCGATCCGGTGGTGTCACCCAGGGCTTCCAGATGGGTAGCTTTGGCCAGCCCGCCAATCGCAACAGCTTGCCTGCCGGCACCACTTCCGCCGAGCGCTTCGCCATGTCGAACGCCGCCCGGACTTCTTCCATGGGCAATCCGTTTGGCAACTTCGGCCGTCCTGGTATGGGTATGGGTGCTCACGGTATCAGCCGCACCAACTCCGCTAGCGCTATGCATCCCGGTATGCCCTCGTCCCCGCGTGTTGGCTCCAACCGCGCCGGCACGCGCACCGGCAGCAAGCGTGATAAGCAGCATGCCAAGAAGGAGGAGGAAATGGCCAAGTCCATGCCTCTTACTGCTGGACTTGACATCAAGCCCATCCAGACCACTAGCACTGGTTGGAAGCCTCGCAGCCTTAATCAACCTGCTGCTGGCCCTACTCCCGCCGGTTCCAACCACATGCCCCCCGATATGGTGCAGCGTAAGGTCAAGGCTGCCTTGAACAAGATGACCCCTGAGAACTTCGATCGTATCGCCACTCAGCTCCTGGAGATCGTTTCTCAGTCCAAGGACGAGTCTGATGGACGTACCCTGCGCCAGGTCATCCAGCTCACCTTCGAGAAGGCCACCGACGAGGCCCACTGGGCTTCCATCTATGCCAAGTTCTGTAAGCGCATGCTCGAGAGCATGAGCGCTGAGATCAAGGATGAGAACATCCACGATAAGAACGGCAACGTTGTCGCTGGTGGTAGCTTGTTCCGCAAGTACCTTCTCAACCGTTGCCAGGAAGAGTTCGAGCGCGGTTGGAAGGTCAACCTTCCTCCTAAGCCGGAGGGTGAGACTGAGGAGGCTGCCATGATGTCTGACGAGTACTACAAGGCTGCCGCTGCCAAGCGTCGTGGTCTTGGTCTTGTCAAGTTCATTGGTGAGCTGTACAAGTTGGGCATGTTGACGGAGCGTATTATGCACGAGTGTGTCAAGAAACTCGTCGACTACGAGGGTATGCCCGATGAGGCCGAGGTTGAAAGTTTGACCAGCCTTCTGCGTACCATTGGTGCCAGCCTCGACGCATCGGAGAGGGGCCACGCCATGATGGACGCTTACTTCCAACGGATCGGTCTGATGGACCAGACCCCTAACCTGCCTAGTCGGTTGAGGTTCATGCTCATGGTAAGATTTGACTCCCCAGTTGTGTACAAAATCCGCGAAGATTTTGCTGACTCGCTCTAGGATATCATCGACCTGCGTGCCGCTCGCTGGGTTTCCAAGGATTCCGACAAGGGTCCCAAGACGATCCAACAGATTCGTGAAGAGGTATGTTGCTGAAACGCTTTCTACTCATGTACCCTTATTGACCACCACCTTTTTTTTTTTTTTTTTTAGGCTGCTCGTGCCCAACAGGAAGCCGAGATGGAGCGTCTTCGCCAGCAGGCCAACCGTGGTAGCCGCCCCACCATGGGTCGTGGCGATGCACGCAGCTACAGCGGATACGGCAACCAGGCACCTCCGCAAGACTTCGCGTCCAGCAAGGTTGGAAGTGACGATCTCCGTCGACTTCGGACGACCCGTAACACCAACCAGCCGATGTCTTTCGGACCGTCCAGCATGCTGGGCTCCCGCAGCAACAGCGGACGGAAGAACCTTGGCCCTGGCGGCAACTTGGTTCGTGGCAGCGATGACAGCGCTGCTAGCAGCCGGACTGGCACTCCTACCGGCAAGAAGGAAGACAAGGAGGCCGCGTCCTCGATCAACGCATTCAGGTGAGTTAATTCCGGCAATCATCCGGGGGAAATCCGTGCTAACTCGTATTCAGTGCTCTGGCAAGCTTGGAAGACCGTGACAACATGGCCACTTCTCCTCCCTCGAACCCTACCTCCCCTCTGCTGACCAAGTCGCAACCCGCGGTTGAGCGCCGACCCTCCAAGACCCCGTCGAAGGACGGTGAGGAAGCATCATAGATTCTGTCGCAATGATAATGAAAAATGATTCCGTTCTTCTGGAAAGATTTCTTCTCACTTCTTTTTTTGACACCTAGTCACGACATGTCCGTCATGTGATTTGAAATGAACATTCCTCCCTAATCTTCTCGTCCATGATTTCGGCGAAAACCCAAAAAAAAAGATCGGTCGCTCATACTATTCCTGTGGAAATAGAGGGGACTTCCGACATGCTCTTGTACAATTCTGATGCTACGACCCATGACGGAGGTGGGGGTTCTTGAATCTAGCGAGATAGGTTGGTTCGCGGGAGTGTTTATTGACCTTGCTATGGGTTCATTTCCGTCATCGCCCTTGTTCCATGTATCGTTCTCTTTGTCTGTTTTCTTGCATTTTTTCAATACCCGGAGAGCTTTGACGGTTTCTCCTCTCCGACGACGTTGCAGTTGATACCAGCGTCCAACCGGGGCGGGACTTGCAGGCTAGCCACGACCTTTGCTTATGTCATGCGAGAGAGTTTAGTACCTTACTACTAGTCATGTTGCTTTCTTTTCCCACGTTTCCGTGCATTGCATCTACACTGGTTCGGTGTGTTGCTGGCGATGCTTGCGTTTTTCCTAGACAAAATCTCGTTAGAAAAGTTTCTTTATCCTTCTTCCTTTCCCCTCCATTGTCTCAATATAATCAACCAACTTCAACTTCCTTAGTTTCTACCTTCTTCCCAGATGACTGTGTTAGTTCCTGATTCCGGGTGCCCTGATGCTCGCACGATGAACTTTTTATTTATCTTTTCTCTTCACCACCACCACCACCACCACCATCACCACTAATACTAACTAGTATTACTTTCTAGTATTACTTTGCTTATACTTTTGCTTATGCTTACAATCCACATTCAATCAATCCCATCCTATTCTATCCTATCCTATGCATCCATATGCATCCGAATGCATCTATGCATCACAACCAAGGCTCAACTCAACTTAAAATCAAATCAAATCAAATCGTAATAAAGCCTAGGATATATGTAAAAGGACCATCTCCCCTACTATGATATTATTCTCAGCATGGTGATGAATGGGTGTGCTTAGTTCAATGTAGTGGGAGATGGGGGGTAGTAAGTCGTAAGTACTAGTAACTAAGGAGTAGTAGTTAGTTTAAACAAAGAGGGGGGGGGGTTGCATGGCTACTGGTAGTGATAGTTAGCTGGATTGGAAGTTATACATACATTAGTAGTAGTTTAGTAGTAGTTGGGCGAGTTATTGATTGATTGTCCTTGCTTGTATGGTGATGGGGAGTTTATGTAGTTGTTGATTGTTGGTTGTTGGTTTTAGAAAGGGGGTGTTGTAATCAAAAGGGGAAGAGAGATGGAAATGTTAGGTAGGTAGGAGATATGTTTGTTTCGTGGTTGATTCAATAGCTAAGGAAAAGATGTAACATTGTCTTTACCGACCAGCATGTCTATGTGTGCACTGTGTGTTTGCGCTCTATGACTCGCTGACTGAACATGACCAGTTCTGTATGTAAGGAAATAATGAAAATCGTCAATTTCCATGATACCCCTTCTCGCAGCATCCACGCCGCTTGGGCGTATCCTGTCGGTCCCGTGGGTATGTCTTTATGATAAGCATTTAGCCATGTAATGCTGTAGATCCCCATAATTTCGAGTAAAATGGTAAGGCTACTAGATATTCTCACGTGTATGGAGAGCAAGCCGTGTTATCCCTCTGACGTGTTGATCCGTGATGTGGGTAGGGTAGAAATGACCCAGGTGTAATATGATAAATGAGTTGCTTCGAACCGCTCAATCGCTTTGCTTTTCAGAGCCAACCGGAGAAATATCTTCGGTCACGATAAGCGGGACCGTCACGTTGGATGAGGGCGCTCCTTCAACGTCCTCCGTCAATCCGAGCGCGTTTTGCGTCTCAAAAGAGGTTCCATTGCTTGGTTCGGAAGACTCCTCCTTGTGGTCTTCCACGTGTGACGTAGTAGGTTCGTCGTCGGATCCAGTATCAATCTCCGAGTTTTCCACGCTTCCCCCAAGGGGACTTCGGGAAACAGGGCCAGGTGAACCCATAGGAGAGGGTGATTCATCATGACTGACACTGCTTCGCTCCGACGTCGAGAGAGAGCTCCGTGAGTTCGTATAGGACTGAGGCAGGCCAAGAGCGGCAGCCACGGCAGCCTCCTCATCAGGCAGCTTTGACACACTACTATCTCGACTGGAGCTTCTGTCAAAGATATCACTTCCTCGTCGCTCACTCATCTCCAAAATGTGATTGTAGTTGCGTCGGGTGGGATCTGCAAGACGCTTTTTTTTCTTCTTCTCCCGCTTAGTGGATGGCCGGACTACAATCACAGGAATAGGCGATTGCTGTAAGCAATATTTCGAGACGGAGCCTGGTAGCAACCCTTGCACACCACCCAGGTTACGGCCTCTAGTGCCCACGATCAGAACAGCAGGTTCATATATCCTGATCATGCGTTGGATGATGTCCTGGATTTTGCCAACGGCCAACTCCAAGACCAAGCTGATCGCCTTCTCGTTCTGACTGTTCTTCTGAATCACTTGTTCAAACAGCTTCTCCGCTTCCTTTCGGTATTTCCCCGCTTCGACTGCGGCATCACTTGCGATACTGGAATCCTTTTCCACCGCCCGGAGACAGACGATTTCGTCGCCATCGTCCACCAACTCATCGATGAGCCACTCGAGCGCGAAGTCAGAGTAATCGTTCTGGTCGGTTCCGCAGAGAAATATCCGACTGCGTCGCGTGCTCTGGTATCCTTTGTGTTTGTAGTTGAGTGTTAAGGAGAAATCTGGCGCATCGGGATTGTCAAACGTATCGAAGGAGACGCCCCGTTCGTAGGTTCTGAAGTAATCACCGGGTTAGAATTATTATCGACAAGGTCACAGTCCGCAGTACTCACTTAGGTGGAGGAGGTGATAGTCCTCGTCCAGCAGCCTTGGCCTCTTTTTCATACACGTGAGACGGTGAACGCTTGCGGCCTGAGACGCTAGCAGACCGACTGGGGGGTTGGGACTCCGAACCGCCGATGTTGAACTGGATCGATTTCCTTCTAGAATCTCCACGTGAAGGGCGGGTCGGGATGGACCCGGTTCTGGTACGCCCAGGGACGGGAGCATGGCCGTCCAGCGATGGCTTGGTGGATGTAGATGACATGATGGATTGCGCCCGGTGGTGGACTTGGGTAGAGGAGGGGTTGAGGTGGGATCGGGTGTATCGGTTGGCGCCGTGGAGGCTTGCTTATCGGGGAAAGATTCTATCTGGAAATACGCAGATGGCAACCAGAAAATGAGGAAAGTCAAATCAGCGAGTAGCTCAGCCACCGTGAAGCTCCAGACGTTCTGCCAGTGGTACGATGCGCGAGACGCAGACCATGGTTTGGCGGTGCAGGTGTCAAGAGGAGCTCCCCGGGCAGGGATGCTTGAACGGCGAGCTCGAACGGACGACTAGCGATGTAGGCCCGGTTGGAGGACAAGGGAAGATAGGCCGTGAGAGTGGAACGATGGAGTCGCAGGTACGGAGGCCGGAAGCAGAAGGAACTGGAAGGAGACTGGAGAATAGGAGGAGGCCGGGGCGGGGCAGTCAGTCCCAGTCCCCCGGGCGGTGAGCGCCCGCGGTCACGTTGCGATAGCCTCATGATTGCCGAATCAATAATCAATGGCCGCCTTTCCCTACAGAGTACAACGGACTGACGCGCAGACGCTGTCCCGTGTGGAACACAACTGCCCCCCCCTCCTCGGAGCAAGTGATGGTGCTACCCAACAACTGACCAAACTGAAAACATCGTGATGGTTACGACCGGTTCCGATCCCACCCACAGCACGGACGGCTCGTGGGCAGCTGAATGGTCCATGGGAGACTGGACTGTCGGCGCGAAAAAAAATCTGCCCGACTAAATACTCACCAGTCAAAAGAACATGCCCCATCATGAGGGAAATAATTCTCCAATGGTCTGACCCACAAACGGCGAGTCTAATTCTCTTCAGGGTCTAAGTTTTCGGAGAGGACGGCAGGGAACAGCAGCCCGATTACCAGGAAGGGAGTCCATCTTATCGGAGGATGGCATTGCCATGGCATCCGTCACCCGAAGGTTCCGGAGGAGGAAGAGGAGAAGGAGGAGAAGGGGGGGACGGGTGGTGGAGGGCTATCAACTATCAAGAATAATGAAGAAACATCCTCCGGCAGTGAGGCCAAGTCAGCGGTGCAGGATCGGCGGTGATCCTCCGGTTGATCGATCGCCCATGTGATGCATCACGGGGCGGTGTGGTCGGGGCGAGAGGGCCGCGATGCTGAAGGAGCGGGCGATCGGCACTGCCATCCCGGTCTGGCCAGCGGACTTTGTACAGCCCTGAGTCGGAGGGTCGGACTGTCGGACTCTGAGGGCAGACTCAAAGAGCAGCCTAACCAACTAGCCTCTCTAGCTGCCCGGGCCAAGAAGTGGGGACAGGCACTACAAACACTATCAATCGGCTATTGACGGCCATGTGGGCTGCAGCGAGACTGACTTTGCTTTTCTACGGTCAAGATCGACTCGACAGGTCTATCAGATGCACTCGGTGTGTTCTAGCAATATGTATTCATTGTATGTCTCATATCCTGGGGCCTCTTGAGGCCCCAGGAATACTAGAACAGAAAAAAATCGGCCGTCTATCCAAGCGGCCTAACTGTGGGACCAACCCCATCCAGAAGAGTAGAGAAATCAATGCCCAAGCGCTCGGGCATGCAAAGGGGGCAACCCCTGATGCGAAGTAGATGCAAAACAGTAGTCAAATCACAATGGCCAACCAGAATTTCCTTTTTCTTTGTCACAAAACGCCGGACCCGCTATGATAGTGGCGACTCGCCCAAAACAAAAGTAACCTTTCCAGAAAAAAAAATCATCAGGGGGTATCACGTATGGTACATTGACGTGGTCGTCAATCCGCAAGGCACGATCAGTACGCCTCGATAATCGTGCTTCGTGCCTGACCAGGGACGTAATACCCACTCTCGAGCTCCGTCGGAGACAGCGGGATCTTGGTGGTTTGTGGTTCCTTCTCGTCGAATGTTTCAAGGGTCGGTTGGGGAGGCGACGGTGGCATGGTGTCGTCCTCAGATTCCCCATCGGAGTCGGACAACAACTCGGGCGGGGTCTGTCGCGAGGGCGACCGGGTCAAAGTCAATTCTTCCAGGTCCTCCGCGTCATCGTACTCAAAGTCGGAGTCGGAGTCGGAGTCGTAGTCCTCCTCCACTTCCTTCTCGGTGATGATGGCCACGGGCGACGGTGCCCGTCGGCGCACTGGTGTGTATAGGTTGGATTCATATTCGTATTCATCTTCATCGTAGTCGGAGTCGTCATCGCTGACATCAGAGTCGGCGTCGGAGACGTCCTCGGGGTCCCAGTCCTCCTCGGGGTCCTCAACCACGGTTTCTGCCCATTGGATGTGTCGGGGTTCTGAACCTTGTGAGGTCTTGTTGACGCCGCTCACAGTTTGGTTGAACCAGCGTTCCTGTTCCCTTTCGGCATCGGCCAGCTCCAGCATGAGAGAATCGAGGAGGTTGGCGTGGCCGACAAGGAGGCGGAGGTCATGGTCCGCCCGCGAGGCTTCCCGGGTGAGCTTCTTGCGGGCGGTGTGGGCGAGGTAGTAAGTTTGAGTGATGCTCATTTTCTTTTGTTGCCGCCTCCGGACGATAGAGGAGAAGTAGGAACTGGGAGTAATGTTGGGGTTGGTAGAGGAGGAGGTCGAGAGGGGGGAGGAAGTAGAAGTAGTGGTGGTAGGAGTGGAGGAGGTTGTGGGGGAAGAAGAAAGATAGGCCATGGTGCAAAAGTCCGGGAGGGCCGTGTTGATGTGCTTATGAGCTCAATTGACTCGTTCGCTTTGCGCGGTGACTCAGGCAGCCTTCCCTTTCCGGCGGTCGCGCGGTGTCCCAATCACGGGCGGGTCGATCGCGGGGCGGTGAGTCAAGGTTGACTGCAGGCGGATCAATAATCACGGCGCCTTATCTTGGGGCACGACGGCGACGCTTAGTCGTTTTCGTAAGTATGTACGGAGTAGGCGCAAAAAATGGATGGGCGCGACGAGCGATCAAGGCAGGGTAGGCAGGGTAGGCAGGACAGGCAGCAGTAGTGGCGGGGAAAACGGATGTGTTGGAGGTATGTATGTGGTTAAGCCGTGGCTGTCTGTGTGTCTGTGTGTGTATGTATGTAGGGTGGTGCACAGCAATATCGGTCTGAGGTGGTCGCCAGCAGCGATGAGTGGTGGAGAGATGATTGAGCCTGGGATGGGAAAAAAATTGATCAACCGGGAGACAGGGACAGGGACCAATTTAATATGATATATCCACTTTCCAGGCTGATTTTTTGTCCTTGCTTACTTTTTTTTCTTTCTCGGTGTTTTTCTCAGCTATCTCCATTGGCATTAATAACCTCGTTTTTTTTACCTTTTTTTTTTCTCGCCTCGGGATTTAGATGGAGGACTATGGGATCGGACCTTCGGAGGCAGAGACCATCGACGCCCATCCGTGGATCGGCTGGAGGGTGCCGGATCCACCAGGCCGATATGCTTGGCCCAGAGAGGCAACTGCAGGTTCACCGCCCCTCTGTTGGCCCAATCAGGGGGGCCCAAAATGAGTCACGGCCAGACTCCGCCCGCTAACCCCGAGTGGACGATCGCACCTCAGCCCAGCCCAAGCAAACCCTGGACGGGGCGTCGGATGACCAATCTTTCCGCGCCGTTATTTCCGGCTGACGGGAGCTTTACGCCTAGAAAATTCCAGCAGATGCTCAGGCATTGTCCGCATAATGCCAGAATAACCGATTACTAACGGATCCCCTCCTCGTCAGGAAGGTTGCTATTTCCACGGGACCGGACGGGCCAGCTGGTTCTTAATGAGCCGCTTAGGTCAATCTCAGGCTCATTATACGACTGTCCGCTTTGAAATCAGATTGGATTCATAAGCTTGGTAGTTGGTGCAGGCGGCTGCCCGGTCCCTAACATGGCCAGCCTCACTGCCGGAATGGGTTGACTGGACGACACCAGTCACATCCCCACCCTACCTTAGGTGGACGTATACTCCGTTTCGTAACTTGCGTATTCCCTTTGCGCAGAATAATCGGCAGGCAGGCAGGCACTACTCATGATGACCAGGGATGATAACTGAGCGCGTATCAGCAGTGCGTGCCACTAGCTGGGGATTGATTGACCTGCGCACGGAAGCAGTAATGCCGGTCGTAAAACCAGCAAGGCCGAGTCGGAGTACCTTGGAGGAGTCACCACGCGAATACGACGGCGCGGAGTTAGGACCACAAACTCTTCTTCGATACCTCCGACGCCGCTGGATGGTAGGTAGATGATAGATGTCGCGTATAGCTGCATAATCTCGCTTCCTTGGTCTTGCAACATCGCAAGCCCACGTAAGCCAGGGTTAGGCGACGAGGTTCCCACAGGCTGCCACATTTCATGCTTCTAATTGATCAGTGCCTGCCGCCTGCGATGGTCGCTGGCTACTAGGAAATCCGGGGAGCCTGGCATCTCAACCCAATAGGCGCTTACGTACTTCTGGCTGTGCGGAGAGCCGCACGTCCAGCCAGGCTTGGCATCCCTCGACAGGCCAAACCGCAAAATTGGGTATCCATGTTGATTTGATCAGTGAGGGTTGACCGCTAGCGACAAACGTGTCCTACTCTTGGCGGCGCCCTGCCTCCACGCTTGGATGATCCCCCTGGCTGAGTACATGGCTGTGTACTAGTAGCTGGAAGGGGGGGAATGGGAAGTATGGGGGCGGAATCGTACGTAATCTTGTCGAGGGGGGCTGGATTATCAGGATGATAATCAACGTGCTGCTTTGGGTTGCTATCAGATAGCTATCTGAAACACCTTACAGCTACACAGCCTCGATGGGATTGTGGGGGGCAGCGGGCGAGCACTAGTCAGCAACTATTGTGGCTAGTGTATGTCAGTCATGTGACTGCATTCAGATGGGGCCGCTTTGAGGGGTAAAAAGCTGAATAACTGACACATGGAGAATGGGGCAAATAGACGATCCCAATATCTACATTCGACCCCATACCACACCTGCCCAGATTCCAGATAGTTTCAGCAGACAACCACGATGAAAACACCCAGCGTGTCTTGGAATGTAGGCCACCACGTCTGAAGCCAGCCGGTGGGACCGGGCCAAGGAATGTCCTAAAACAGAAATACGAGGTACGAGATCGAGTGCCTGATTCAGCATGCGTTGCGAGGCCCGCCGCCCGTGAAGATCAACAACCCAGACCACCGAATCCGCTACCAAGGGGACAATGAACGTTAAACACATCTCTTCCCATATCTTCACCACCCACGCCCCCGGAGTCGGGAGGCGCCCCCCGCGCGCAGGCCCTCATCAGGCTGCAATCATCAATGCTTATCCCTACCAACGCAGAACTTACTTCCAGCAGAGGCAAGCATCGAGTACCAATGACCGTTGACCACATCACTGGCCTTGTACATACCGTGGCCACCCCTCTTGTTATCATGACACAGCCTAACCCATACATATCTCTGCTGCCTCTCCTCCATCCAGACCAGGTCTCTGACTCTGACTCTGTCACTGTAGATCGATCCTCACGGCGGCGAGGACGAAGGATCGAGGTCTGGATTCACTGGTTGACGTCACTAGTTGACCTAACACGACAAGATCCCTGCAGACAACAACACCAACAGTCATTGACCTCATACACTGACCTCACCATCCATCCATCCATCCCACCCTCTAGTACTCCGTATACTATCAACAGTAACAACAACAACAACAGAAACCCTCGTATTAATCCCTACCACCCATTCTCCTCTACAATACCCTACTCACTTCCTCCTAATAATAACAACAAAAATAATAATAACAACAAAAAACAATAATCACAAGACAACCCCCCTTCCCCCTCCAAACCCATCCCCATGGAACCCATTCATTCATCAACCAAAGATGAAAGTCGGACATACCCGCCCTTTGCTTTACTTTCCTTTCCTTTGCTTTACTTTGCCCCCCGCAAACCCAGTAACGTACATCGGAAGTAAGAGAAGAAGAGCCAGCTACGCACGGCTCAATCGGCGTTTCGCATCCCTAACCTCCGACGCGCGACCCGGGAACCGGACATTGACCCTACCCGTACCCGTGGACGGAACTCATGTGATAAGGTAATCACTTTTTTTTTTCTCGGAAGCACGGCATTACTCACTTTTTTGATTACTGCTTATGGTATGGGGAGGTTTTTTTTTTTTTTTTTTTTCTGCCGGTTTAATTATTATTTGTTGGTTTTTTTTTTGATTGATTGATTACTGATTACTGATAAAGAGATCTGGATGATGACAGTGGGCAGTGGCAGGCCGGGCCGAGGGTGGGTTGGTTCGTGCTCTCTTGTGCTTTCGTGCTCGTGACTGTGACTGGGACTGTGAGTCTGTGTGACTGACTGATTGTTTGTCAGGGGTTGAGTCATCGGATTTAGGTTTCGGGGTTTGTCCTTGGGTGTGGTTGAGTGGTTTGGGGGTTGACGGGGTTTGGTTTGAAGTAAAGAGGTGAGGTGGCATGAGGTGATTTCTTGCATGTGTTTCGTAACTGTTGCTGTGTTGCTTGTTCTTGCTACTAAGTAGGTATGCTTGTGCTTCTGAGGGGTAGGTAGGTAGTTGGTGGTGATGGTGAGTAGATGTGATTGGCTGGTGGGGTGTGCATACTAGTACTACTACTTACTAGTAGTACTAACCTGCAGAGTTGGAAGGATTCTGTTCTTCAGGTAGTAGTGGTGGGGTATACAACACCTCCTTGGTAGGTACCTACGTACCTACTGATATAGCAGAATGTTAACGAGTATAATCCTATGTAAAGAAACGAAGGTAGTTTTTGACTATAGATGCTGACTGCCTACATATTTGCACTCTAATCGGATTTGGATTCTCGTGCCTCCAGCTCCAGGCTCTCAAGTACATCCACCCTGCTCTGTACCGAGAGAAACACCCCAAGAGCCTCACGACGCCATCAAGCAAGTGTGTCATTCAACTGTCCATTTATTGAGAATTTCAAAGCAGGTGTGTGTGTGTGTGTGTGTGTGTGTGTGTGCACAGCCCAGACGCGCCCATCAGATGACTCGCCAGCTTATCGTCATACAGAATCTGCAGCTCAAGGATCTGATAAATGGATTGTATTTGGTCTGGATTGTAATACTAATATCAGGGAATCCCTGTATTCTGCATGTGTAGCTAGCTGCTATGCCCCACCAGAAGCAGTCAAATTAATAAGACATGCTGTTAGTGCTGCCGTCGTACATCGCGCGTCATATCATATCCTCGGAGGTATTAATACATAGTAGAATCCTCAAGTACTCGACAGCATCACCAGAGTCATCACATCACATCACATCAATCATGAGTAAAAAAGTTCCCCAGATCCGAACTCTTCTTCCGAATCCATCGTTTCCACCACCACTCCGGTCTCCGACCCTGTTCGTCCGGCTCGACCAAGTCACACGGCAGCAGAATTGCGTGATCCAAGGCGTGCGGCAATCCGCGATGACGACCGCGCACCTGCATCGCAATGACAATCACCTTCGATAGGCCGCTAAACTCGCGACACAGACTCGTTTCCGTCCCCGGGTACCCCATCGACAAGCCGACGGTGCCGTAAGCGGACACGATCTCGAACAGGATGGGGAAGAGCGAGAAGGCTAGGTCGGTGCGGTTCTCTTGTAATCGTTTGCCTTCGGCGACAGCGACGAAGAAGAAGCCGAGCATGACGAACCACAGATCGAATCCGAGCTGCCGCTGGATGTGCGCGCCCAGAGAGTCGGATTGGTGTGGTTTGCCGTGGTCATCGTAGTCTTCGTTGTAGATTCCCAGACTGCGTTCTTCGTACACGTTGGTTTTGCGCATGGCGATCGCGATCGGAAAGGCGGAGATGTACATCATTCCCACGAAGGAGACTTGCACGGCCGGGTGGAGGGTGCCCAGGGAGGCGATTGTGAAGCCCGCTGTGCGGGTGGAGGCGATTTGGAAGAGGCCATTGACGAGACGGAGGCTGGCTGAGATGGGGGTGGGGTGGGGGATCTAGGATGAGAGTATGGGTTAGTGAAGATTGGAGTTGTAGGGCTGTGGTAGAGCTCACCTCTTGGAGGGTATAGAAGATGATTAGGTCGATGGCATTGATGAGCAGGAGGACTGCGGCCAATCGCCAAGTCTCTGTGCTGGGGAAGAGCAGCGTGAAGCAGCGCCGGGGATGATCGAGGAGATACTGAAGCTCGTCATCAAGTGGACTTCCGTAGGTAGTGAACTGGGATAGAGTCCATATGATGAGGCGGAGCATGCATGGAAACCCCGTGTTCCCGAGAACAATGAGAACGGTCATCACAAGCAGAGGGAATGCCTCGGTATTGAACGATGCCATCGAGTTCGGGGTCAGTGTGAATCCTAAATCGTTGAAGGCGGAGCCAGCCGTGAAAATCGCCCACCAGGACCGGCTGAGGCCGTTGTCTGCGAGCATCTGGCCGTAGTGTGTGTTGGGTAGAATCCATGACACGAAGAACAAGACCCCCAAGACATGGATGACCACGAAATAGCAGACAAGAATAACGACCAGCGTCTTCAGGGCCCTATACTCGATCCCACCAAGCTCCTCCTTTTGGGTTTCGTTCCAGTCGGCGTAGCTGGCAATGGAAGACTGCCACATCAAGGAAGGCAGCGGCGGCATGTCATTCTGCAAGTCGGAGAATGATCGTCGCAACGGACTTTCAATCTCCGACTGGGAAACACGCGACCAGGTGCCAGAGTATGACCTTCGACGCTGCTTTACCTCGTGCTCGGTCTCGGTCTCACAGAAGGTGATATGCGGGCTGGTCGAGCCGGTGGCACCATACTTCATACCGCCCGGAGACACATTGGCCGATTCGTTTGAGCTCTCCTCATCGACCGTGGAGAGCAAAGGAAGCTCCTCCGCTGGCCTCTCGCGTGAGAATCTCCGAGGTGCGTTTTCCACGTCTGCGAGTCTCTGGTTGAGCGTGTTCCGCTGAGCGCGGCACATCATTTTGGCCTCATGGATGGCTCTCTGGAATCGCTTCCGGAACCAATACAGGCGAACCACCACAAGCAGCGAGTGGACAAAGATGACATTGGTCACCATCGACACCACCAGGAGGGTGGCTTGTTGAACCACATGGAGGCGATTGAGATCAATGGTATTTAGCCCCGTTTGAGTGGCTGCGCCGGAGGCGAGAAGCAAGGCATCGACGACCGACAGCCCTCCGGCGCAGTAGAGGATGATGGATGACAGGAGCGCCCAGGCGATGATGTAGATGTAGTGGTGGCATCGGCGCAGGGGTGACTTGGGATTGTCGACGAGGGACTCGCGGGGGGGCATACGTGAAACGCCTCAGTTGGTTGGTGGGAAGCTCGGGTGGTGATACAGACAGGAAACAGGAATGGTGCGATGGTGGAGAGTGTCGGCTGTGGATGGAATAAATAATGAGGGATTGACTCCTTGCGTGAGCGGGTGGCTATTGGAAGCCGACAAATGCCTCATGGAGCTGCATCGCGGGTGCCGCATTCGCTTAACCGATCAACTAGCTGGGTGAGGTTGACAACTCCTGCCGTTACTCTGGTCACTGGCCATGAAACATCAGAGATGGGACAGCGACCCACCTGCTATTGCCAATTTATCGGAAAGAAACATGCTTTAAAGCGTTGCACGGCAGCAAAGGCGGGCAGAGGCAAAGTCCCAATAAGTGGGCGACAATAATCGCTCATACTGACCTCCCTTTCGCCGGCCGGTCTGTCACTCTCCCCGCCAGCCACTGACGCACGGTCCATAGTTTGATCAACTCTAATGCCCTGCAGCTGCTGAAGCCCAAGGGTCTTACCTCATCAGGTTCATAGGGCTTGTTTCAACCATCCCAGAAACCAGGTACAGGGGCCGGTGGTAAGTCTCCCACCGCAAGTATCCAGTCGCCGTATAAGATAAACTTGTCAAGCTGCATGATCTGACTTTCTCACATGGCTAGTTCCGACCATGTTTCATGCTGAGAACTCTACCCAGTCGCAGGGCTGCTACCGGTGCATTCTTGACAATGTCACAGACTCACAACCACCCCGGACGAAGGATCAAGAGAGTAGCAGGGATGAACAGATAACGATCTCGATGTGAATGAAAACACAAAATCCCTAGCCCAAACACCGGTGGAGGGAGGAAGAAACGAGACAGGAAAGAAACCAGAGGGAGAAAACAGCGAGGCATTCATTCTCACACAAGCACACGATGGTCTGGGACATATCTCCATTATATTAGGATGTGATCGAGCACCGAATCCTGCCCAGTCACATGGCTTCTCTTTCTTTGTTCCACCTTTCCGATCGCCCCCGATGCTCCCTGTTCTCAAAGGTGCTTCTCAACCCGCACGAGTCATGAGCGCCCAAGCAGGCTTCGTCGTAACCGGGCTTTTGAACCATCAACTTGGAATCGGACCCAGATTGTTTACCGAGAGAGTCCCAACACTTCGAAAAGCGATTGACTGGGGTTGCTGCTGTTCCGAGCATGACCCTGAAACCTCATGGTGACACGCATCCGCATTTGACACCCGATAATCAATAGCTCCAACTCAAACTGCATGGACCTGCTCACAGAATATCCCACCTGCGATATGAAAAAAGGGGAAACACCTTTCCTAAAATCCTTCTTGTTTTGGATGAGAGAGATGCAGCATTTTCGCAGCACCTTGCTCAATCGGCACGAACAAATTCGCCGATGGGCCCTTGCTACTCCCGCATCTCGCGACACGGAACTCCAGCCCTCGCCATGCAAGTTCACCGTCATTCCTCGTCGGTAGTGGCCGATAAACCCCTCTCTCTTTGTCTTGGCATGAACCTTTTCCCTTTCCATCTCGCGATAGGATCGGAACTACCAGTGCTGTTGGGCGGACCTGTCTCCCCAAGCCAAAACAACACGAGGACGCATGGTGACCCATGTCGCGTGGTTGCAACGCATGGACAAATGCACGCTGTCCACTGCTTGGCACATCTTGGCCCGCCAAATACCAAGACTTTTCGCGGGGAATAACGGGCGAAAATCTGGGGTATGTGCGGAGGTTGATCTCATCGGGTACTTCTGGAGTCCAATTGGTAGCACGATAGAGACGGCCAGGGAAAATATAAGAGAGGACGAAGACGCTGAGGATTCACCTCTGTCTCACTCTGCCTTCACTGCCTTCACTAGCAGACAGATCACCCGACCCGTTTCTTTGGGCCCGCCTCACCATCCTGTGTCTACCATCACCTAGATCATCATCTTGTCCGTCTTCATTGGACAGTTCACGCGCGTCACGACAGAAGACATTGGGGGGGACTATTCCCTCAGCTACTTAGCTTCGCGGCAATCATGAGTACTACACACGAGCCAGCAGAACCAATTGCCGATGGCATCATTGCTACTGCAAAACAGGCATGGAGCGACCTGTTCAAGTGGAAGCAGCGTGTCCTCGTGACCAACGAGTATGGTGGGACTCGTGCTGAGTGGCAGGCCCCAGACCGACTTCAAAATCCCATTAGCTTGTTCCTTCAGCTCAGCGCACGAGACTGGCTGTTTTTCATCGTGGGTTTCGTTGCATGGACTGCGGATGCTTTTGACTTCCATGCGCTGTCCATCCAGACCGTCAAGTTATCCAAGTACTATAACCGCTCCAAAACCGATGTCACAACAGCCATTACACTCACTCTGCTGCTCAGGAGCATTGGAGCAGCATTCTTCGGTCTGGCTGGTGACAAGTTTGGTCGCAAGTGGCCGATGGTTATCAACATGATAGTCCTTGGCGCGCTGCAGATCGCTACTATCTACAGTCAGACCTTCCAGCAGTTTCTGGCAGTTCGAAGTCTCTTTGGTCTGTTTATGGGTGGTGTATATGGGAACGCCATTGCCATGGCTTTGGAGCATTGCCCGTGAGTACGCCATACACCCTACCACTCACACTAACAAACAACAGTGTCAATGCTCGTGGTCTCATGTCCGGCATCCTCCAGCAAGGATACTCTCTCGGATATGTATTAGCAGCGTGCGCCAATCTTGGAGTGGGTGGTTCAACTGACAGCTGGAAAACCGTCTTCTGGATCGCAGGTCAGTCACACACATAGCATCACTATAACCCACTAACCCCTGCAGCCGGCATCTCAATCGGCGTCGGGATCATCCGCATCTTCTTCCCCGAATCCAAGCAGTTCATCGAAGCCAAAAAAGCAGGCAAAGTGTCCACCGACCCGGGGGTCTTCTGGCGCGAAACCAAACAAATGCTGGCCCAAGAATGGAAAATGTGTATCTACTGCGTGATTCTAATGACCTGGGTACTCTCCCCCTTTCCCTCTTCATCCTATCCCAAACATCCACACACTAACACCACGATCAAATCCAGTTCAACTACTACTCCCACACCTCCCAAGACAGCTACACCACCTTCATGCTCACGCAAAAAGACCTCAACAACGCCGCCGCCTCCCGCGCCTCCATCCTCATGAAAACCGGCGCCTGCGTCGGCGGCACCATAATCGGCTACCTGTCGCAATTCTTCGGCCGTCGTCGCGCAATCATTGTCTCCGCTCTCATCTCAGCGATCCTCATCCCCGCGTGGATTCTCCCCGAGGGTGAGCGGTCCCTCAGCGCAACGGGCTTCTTCCTACAATTCTTCGTCCAAGGCGCGTGGGGCGTTATCCCCATTCATTTGAATGAGTTGTCGCCTCCAGCTTTTCGATCTTCATTTCCGGGTGCGTTTCCCCCAACCTTCCTCAGCCCATATCACTCCATTCCCTTTCTCATCTCCATCTTTACCACTACCAAGACCCAATCTAATAAACCTAGGAATCACATACCAAGTAGGAAACATGATCTCCTCCCCCTCCGCACAAATCGTCAACGCGATCGCCGAAAAGACCTACGTCAAGTCCCCCTCTGGGAAACAAGCTCCGGCGTACGGGCCTGTGATGGGTGTAGCGACGGCGATTATCGCGACGGGAATTGTTGTGACGACTGCTTTTGGACCCGAGAAGAGGGGAAGGAGGTTTGAGAGTGTTGTTGCGGGGGTGAGTGATGGGGCTGTGATGGAGAAGGAGATGAAGTTGGAAGAGGGGAGGAAGGGGGATGTCGATGAGGAGGTTGGGAGGGTGGAGTTGGGGAAGGTATAAGATAAGGTGTGATCAGTGATGAGAGGATAGGGTGGGGCTTGGATGGAGGGATGGAGGGATGGATGGGTGGATGGATGATGGTGATGATAATTCATGAACGTGTGGAGAAAAGGGTAGACCGAGGCTTGCTCCCTTATACTATGGATATACTCATCGCTTGCATACTTGCTCACAATACCCTGAGCTGGGTTTGATACTTGCATGGTTACTTTCACGGATCTACTCTACAGGGTAAACAGCATCGGACTGTACAGTCAAGACTTTTTTGATTATAATACATGACTGTTTCAAGACAGGCCAAGAAGAATATTAACAATTAGATGAATGTGGGAGCGAGCAACAGGGCTTCACTCCTTCCATACCATGCGATGCGCTTACTGGCTGCAAGAAGCACCGGAGGGGAGGTTCTCGCACTTGCTGCTAGTCTCACCGCCGGTGATGTCAATGCCAGACATGGTCCAGTCAGTGCAGCTGCCGTCACCGCAGAGGATGTAGATCTCAACAGCGTCGGAGTCAACAGAGCCAGTGATTTCCTCGAGCTTGACGTCGGAGATGGTGATGCCGTTGGAGGGGGTACCAGTGGGGTCACCGTTCTCGTAGTCCTGCTCGATGACGATACCGTAGTCGGAGATGCCGGAGATCTGGATGTTGGAGAAGGTGATGTCCTCGACGGTACCGGTGGCGTCGTAGACGGTCTTGATGCGGACACCGTTCTCGGAGTCGGAGACGGTGGAGTCGATGAAGGTCACGTTCTTGACGGTGTTGTCGTCACGGCCACCGACGGAGCCGATGGACAGACCGTGACCGCCGGAGCAGGTACCGCCGGAGAAGTAGATGTTCTGGATCATGAGTCAGAACTTGTTGTATTCGAGTAGGGTTGTGTTTTGATCGAAAGGGTAGTTTGGAAAGTGATGTACTCACCTCACCCGAGTTGATGGCGACACAGTCGTCCTGGTTCTTCACGGTGGCACCGGTGATGGTGATGTAGGTACTCTCACTGATGTCGAAACCGTCAGTGTTGTGACCACCCTCAGAGTCACCATCGCTGTTGTCAATAGTAACGTCCTCAATGATGAGGTTGTCGGCCTCAACGGAGATGGCCTGGACGGGGGTGTTCTTGATCTGGAGACCGGAGATCTTGGAGTCATCGAGATCGTGGGCGTAGAAGAACTTGGGCTTGGTCTTGCCGCCGTTGGTACCCTCACCATCCCACCACTTGGCTCCGTTGCCGTCGAGAACGGCGCCGGATTCCTGGGTGACGGTGATGTCCTTGCCGGAGATGTAAAGGAGGGGTCCGGACCACTCCTCGTACTCCCAGGTGGTGGTGCCCTCAAAGGTGACCTGCAATAATAATTAGAGTGGTTGAATGCTGAAGGCGAGCAGGGTGCTTACGGTGGTGCCGTCCTCGAGGTCCTTCAGGTTCAGGGTCTCACCGGCAGGGACGGTGATGTCCTTCAGAACGATGCTGGAGCAAGACTTCTTGCTCTCCGAGGCGGTGGCAGCATCAGTGAAAGTGCAGCTGGACCGCTTGGCGAACTCAGAGGCACGGGAAGGCGCAGGGGCAGCAGACACCAGGGCGGCGCCGGCCAGGGTGGCGAGGCAGATCAAAGGCTGGACGGAAGGCATGTTGTTGCACGAGTTGGTCGGTTATCTGATCAACAGAATAAAGAAGGACTGACAGTTCTGATCTACAGAACGGACTGGAGGGATGCGAGTAAACAAAGAGAATGAATGAAGAGTTGGCTTTGGCGAAGAACAAAAGAAGCTGTGCAACGGGCGATGGCAAGACCCTTATATACCCCGACAGTCAACAGCCCCTTGATCTTGAAGTTAACCACGGCCAATTGGTCTGTTAGACCAGCCGGGTAAAAGAAGAAGCTTCCCTGGCTCGAAGGATTGGTCTAACGCTGCGTGCATGGGTTGACGACGGGGTCCATCAATCTCTAACTGCCTACCGAGACTAGCGGCGCTAAATTAAATGGGTTGACGCGGCATTTCTTAATCGAACTTGGCTATTTTGGCTTCCAGCGTGGGCCCGAGCCTATCGCGGAACGCATCGATAACATCCCGTGGCCGATAATCTGATGGCAATTCAGCCACTCGTCTCAGGACGCATGAGCCGTCACGCCCCTGTTTGGCAACCGATATTCACACAACTGCTGATCCTCAACTTTCTTCCCGGGAGATCCATCCCAGACCCTGACATGAAGCCGGGCGCAATTCGTTGCAGGTACGAACCAGGGACCCCAGGGCCGCGATCCGGATACCCGATTGCCCGATAATGCGAGATCCACTCTGCCCAAAGTAGCCAGAAAAGCCGAACCCGAATGATCGGGATCTTCATGAAGATGAGGACTCGCGGAGGATTGAAACACCACCAATCCCAGGCGCCTACTGTCTGGCGTTAAGGGTACGAAATAGCGGAGACTAATCCCAGGACTCGCAGGTGAAAAGACCGGAGCAATGCATAGAAATGAAGTCGATATCCGCATAATGATTGTGGTTGCTGATCAGTTCCCGTTACGTGGATGTGTAGCGTCCATTCCCCACTCGGCCTCGCCAGTCGGCATCATCAGGGGCTTTTAGATAATCATTCCAGGCCATCTCGGCAAATCCAGTGCTCGAAGGAGGTGCATGTTCTCGGTTGCAAGTGGTCCGGTGTTACAGAGTCTGCCACAGAAGGCGAGAGCACCCACCCGCAAGGAACGGCGTGATGGAGCAAATGACCCCAGGAGTCGTACTTTTTGTTTCCTTCAACGGGGGGCCCGGAAGCTTGGTTGTGTTCTAGTTTGCCGTGTCATCTCAACTCCGTGTTTGCACAAATTAGCGTCACTGTTGCCCCTTTCACATACAGAGGCCCCGGATGAGAAGAGCGGTAGATCTCTAAACTCACGTTCTGACCTCGTAACGAGCACTTTTTTTGCCCAAGCAGGGAGTTACTATTCCACTTCCAGATGGTGATAGATAACCTCCCTATAGGTGCACAGCGCATCCGTTCGAATCACCAAAATACTTATTCCATGGTGGTCCGAACTAGCGGCCTCCAAGCATCACCGGCTGTGACTTTCTGGATGGTACGGAATATTCTCCGGCCGCCCCACGTGCCGTAGAGGTGGTTCGGTCAAAGGCATCGCATAATCTTCGGGATCCTCGATATTACCCAGGGCCACCTCTTCTAGGGCCACTCGATATGGTGCAATCGGGTATGAAGATAGCGATTGGACTCCCAGCTAGTAGTCGTTCGAGACCATGACCACCATTACAATAGGGGGTAGACCCGTCTGAGTCCACCTCATGGTTATAGAAAAGTATCTCACAGCGGTGCATCGCTTTGGTCCGATTATTCCTCGCATCCGATGGTTCTGGGTGAGATGGAGAGCTGAGGTAATTGTTTCGTAATCTGAGGGTAGCGAACGGTCCTGTGAGAAGTGGATAGGTGAGGATCAGTGAGGGTCAGAGAGTGGGACAGCCCCTAGTGGAATATCAAGATTCCTATAGGCTCTTTTTCGAGCTTATAGTGCTTACCTGCACAGGTTTGTTCGCGGTGTGTTGAGCGATATAGCATTGCTCCCCTTTAGTGGACATTTCGACTCTGTTCGGGGCAGTTGATGAGCATCGCAAAAAGGCCCTCTTTTCGGGTTAGACTTGGTGGTATAGATTAAACCCGAGCCGAGTCGAAGGTCTGTTGGTTCCTGATTGTGTCTGTCGGAGAGAAAGACAAAGACATCCGTCGACATGGCGCTGAGTTGCGGAGAGGACCCGGTCATGTGATGGACAGGGATCAGTCCATCGTCTTCAACCAACACACAGTGACTCGGTAGTATGAATTCTCGACTTGACTTCATTGCACTTCCCTCTATACATACAGACCAGTCTAATCTCGTCATTTTAATCTTCTTTTCTTAGGTCTCGCCCTTTACATAGTTGAAGTTCTTGTATACTTCAAATATCCGTTATATTAGGACGTAAATGGCAATGAAATGTCTAGCTAGCGTCCTAATTTTACAATGGGGTAAGTTATATTTTTGATTTATCTTGTCTCACATATCTCTCTACCTCATTATGTCCGATTAGCTGAAAGCTAAGTGTGTAGTAGTCTGCTGTCAACCACCCTCAACCCATTGCTCACGAGAGATACCTTCATAAGACGATAACAAATCCTTTCCCCAACGTTCAAGCACTCATATGTTACCGGAATATGTACCCTTCGAACTGATATCTGACAATACGAGCTAGAGAACTCATACGAGCATTAATAATCTCGCTCCAAACTGGCTAGGACTCACATGGCTGAGGATAGGATGGTCGAAACAGCACCAGCGACTCATCAAGAGTGCCGAAAAGGAGTTTGTCCATTAGAACAGCGGGTAGGTGAAGCAACTCAAGTCCGTTTTATTCAGGCTGTAAGAAGTCTCTCTTCTATATATCTTCGGGTATTATTGGCTGACAACGCACGAATAATATCCTAGAAGAGGACTGATGCGCAGCACCTCCAAGTGCTCACTTCTTAAAAGCGATACCACCACATGGACGAATAGAATATCAGCATGCGGGGCAGGGAGCACCACAACATTCTTCATTAAAGTGAAATTCTTTCCGGATTCGATGCCAGAAATGCTCAATAGTGTTGCCTCGATGATTGCGGAATCACTCGGTGTGTTGTTCAACTCCAACCTTATTTTTCACCATTTCCCATCATGAAAGCCATTCCTCGCGAATCATGAGTCTGGATATATCCTACCCATGTACAAAATGCTCTATGCTGCGCATTGGTATCCTCTTCCGATATAAGCGACTAAGCCGGAAGTCATCGCGATTTTTGATGGGAGGATTGCAAGCAAACCATGGAATTATCGTCCCGCAAAGACATACATACAGGAATTCAGCATTGAGGCTCACCGGACCCGATACATCAGTGAAATAGCCCAATTCCTAGCTCATCCTGTACATAAGGCAGATGTATTCCAGACACAAAACCTCACTCTGGCAGCTCAAGAGCAAGGACACAGACTCAACCCAGCACCGAACAATACCATCATTAAACCTAACTTACAAACTCCGAGCATGATAAAGCCCAGTTTACAAATCTCAAAACACAAGACTTCTCTCACTGAGATCCCAGCTCCTTAGATAACATTCCTAGCCCCCAAAACCACAGCATCGCAAGCACCAGGACCTAACCTCTAATATACCATTCAAGATAATAACCCACCCATCATCTATCAAAATAAACCCTTAGTTAACCAGCATTATAATTTCAAGATTCTGTGATTCAACTCCATCCCACCAAATAATCCCCAAACTTGTCTCACACGGATCGACTCAGATGGCGTCTCGTAGAGACATCCGCTGCAACGGACAGGGAGGTAACTGATGACGCACTGCATGACTATAACCCAGTCCCAGTCCTAGTCCGAATTTGAACCCGACCATGCAGCCCGTAGTTAAAAGCAATCACACATATACAGCTACCGTCTATGTACTTAAAATATCTTTTCGCGTCGGTGCTCGAGCCTACCTTTATCAGTATTTCTTTTATTAAAAAGAAAGAGAGAGAAAGAGAAAGAAAAAAAAAGGGGGGGAGGGAGGGTTTGAGAAGTTACCATGAATGCAAACCAAACTACACATAAATATAAAATGAACCAATAACGAACATGCTAACCCAACCAAGAAACCTTCAAATCCAATGACCCACATAAGTCAAAGAGGACAACCAAATACATTATCCTGTTTAGTACCACAGTAGCATAATGAATTATCAATTCTCCAAGGAGTCTAATTATGATAAAAAGACATCAGGAAGCGGGGTAAATATTTAATAGTCCAATGACATAAATCGTGGGCGCAATTTAGGATGTATCCGTCCATATCATGATCCATTAATAATGAAAAGAAAGGCTCCTGTTGTTGATTATATAGCATATACCTACAGGATCGATCTCTCTTTCAGGTTAAATAATCTATCGGTAATATTTGGAGAAATATATGGGGATGATGGATCTCCCCGAGATGAATCCATAGAAAGATTTACGTAGATATTACGGAGTATTAGGTAGTTAGAGAGCTAGCTCCACTGCACGACGCCACAGGATGATAATCGAGATGATAAGATTTAGCCGTTGATCGAAGGTAAGGTTGCATATGGGGCAGATACGACGGTCTTATGATTCTCCGAGTCTAAATCTTGGGTAATCTACACACGCATAGCCATCGTAAGCCGTTATGAATTAGCCTATACAAACTAACAAAGAAAACCAAGGAAGCAACCCAGTTAGTAGACACAGAATAAAGTATAGAAAAAAAAAAAGGTTATATCTACTACATGACGGTCAAGTGTACGGAGAAAGGAAGATAAACCAAGTCCTGTCGGAGAGGAACGCGGGACGACAGATACAAGAATAGAAACTCCAAGCAAAATTTGTCAGGAACTATAGACATTTACGCAGGGCGCTTAGAACTGGTCAATGCAACCCCAGTACTGCTCGACGTCGTACTCGCCGGGGTCCTTCCACAGGTCGTTGGCGTAGGAGAAGAAGACGGACAGCTCGCCGACGGACTCGCGGATGCCCTTGATGGCGGTGGTCTGCTCGGTAGTACCGGGAACGGCAGCGCCGTTGGCGTTACCGGCGCTGGGCCAACCGGTCTCCAAGTTGATGACGTCCATGCCGGTACAGATCTTCTTCAGGAGAGTGACCTCGGACTCGGCGAAGGTACCGGCCTCAGCGGCGGTGGTCTCGGAGTTGAAGAAGGGGTGGATGTTGGCACCCAGGACATCGACGACCGAGCAGAGGTTGCTGGTGCCGTACTCCTGCCAGATGTCGACCGGCTCAGTGGTGGTGATCTGGCCAGTGTAACCGGCAGCGGAGAAGGTAGACTTGCAGGAGGAGATGAAGCTGGCAAGCTCGGCGGCGGTGGTGTAGCCATCCTGGATGGCCTCGTTACCGACAACAATGAGGGTGACCAGAGACCACTCACCCCACTCGGTGATGGCAGTGACCTGGTCCTGAGCGCCGGAAGTACCGGTGCTGGAGATGTAGACACCCAGGATCATCTTGAGACCGTACTCCTTGGCAGCCGCACCGACGTACTCAAGGGTGCTGCAGTCGGTCGAGTAGACACGGATGTGGGTGAAACCCTTGTTGGCGATGGTGGCAATGTCAGACTCGACGGTGGCCTTGGACTTGCAGCCACCCGAGTTGCTGTAGGGGGTGTAGGTCATTCCCATGCTGTTGCCACTGGCGCTGACGCCAGAGCTGGCGGCGGCGGTGGCGGAGCTCACGGAGCTGGACTGGACGGAGCTGGTGGTTCCAGCAACGGTCGTGGTACCAGCGGCAGCGCTCGTGGTAACAGGAGCAGCGGTAGTGGTCTCGGCAACAGCGGTGGTGGTAGCAGCAACAGCGGTGGTGGTAGCAGCAGCGGTGGTGGGAGTCACAGCAGCGCTAGTGGACACAACAGTGCTGGTAGGCTCGTTGGCGTTAGCGAAGGGGCAGGTGTAGGTGTAATCGGTCACAGTGACGGTCACGATCTCAGCACTGTGGCTGTAGGTGCCGGGGTAGACAGTGGTGGGAGTCGCGTAGGTCACAACGGTGTTGGAGGGAACGTAGGTGGTGGTAGGAGCAATGGTGTAGGTGCCAGCAGAGGGGCAGACGTAGGTGGTAGTCGCAATGACGCTGGTCACGGTCGAGCCGGTGGAGCTGACGGTGGCGTAGGGGCAGACAAAGGTGGTCGAGGTCTCCACGATAGTGGTGACACCACCGTAGGTCTGGGTACCACTGGTCAGGGCGGTAGTGGTGTCAGCGAGAACGGTGGTGGTGTCGGACACAGTCACGGTAGAAGCGGGGATAGTGTAGACACCAGTCGAGGAGAAGGTGGTCGTCTCAGGAGTGGGAACAGCCTGGCTGGAGGTGGAAGCAACCACGACGGGAGTGGAGGAGGAGATCTCGCCGACGCTGCCACCAGCAGCACCGGTGGCACCGACACCTTCGGTGGTGCTAGGAGAAGCACTGCCGGCAGCAGCGCCGGTAGCACCAACGGGGGTAGTAGACTCGCTAGGAGCAGCACCACCGGCAGCACCGCCGGTGGCACCAACACCCTCAGCGGTAGTGCTAGGAGAAGCACTGCCAGCAGCACCACCGGTAGCGCCGGTGACGCCAGTAGCACCAGCGCCCTCGGGAGTAGTAACAGTCTCGGTGGCGGCGGATGCGCTGTCGACAACGGTGACGGTGGTGTAGCTGGTGGAGTGGAGGGTGGTGACGGCCTCGGAGGTCACGGTGGTGGGGGCAGCGACAGGCACCACTGGGTTGGTCAGTCACGTACACAAAACACGAAGCGAACATAGGATTACTCACGGGTAGGAGATCCCCAGACGGTGACAACCTCGGTGGTGCAGCCACAAGTCTCCTCGGGCTCGGCCTGAACGGCACGACGCTGGTGGAAAGCATCGTGGCCACGACGCATGTGAGCGCCATCAGCCAGGGCGGTACCGGCAAGGGCGGCGGCCGCGGTGGCCAGGAAAGCACCCTTCATCTTGACGAGGGGGTGTGATATCAAATGGGGTTTTCAGGTTTTCGGAACAAGTCAATCGCAATGAATGCCCGCTGAAAGAGTGAAGCGGTGGTCAGGGTTGCAGAGAGGAGGAAACCGGGGGAGAGAGAAGGGCACGCCGGCCTCTTTTTGATAACTTTCTCAGGGAGGAGAAAGAGACGGACGATCTGCAAGACAAACCCGGGAGGAAAGGAGGGGAAAGAGGGAAGAAAAGCAAGCAGGAGGAAAAGAAGGCCGGAAATCGGGCGGTAGAAAAGACGAGCCGGAGTCTGGGCCAAAAAGCCCCCAATGGGCAAAAGGGGGCGGTGGGTGGAGGCCAGGCACCCACTGCCCGCCATTGGTGGCCGGCTCACGATGGACGGGGATCCTCCCACTCTGCGCCGTCCACTGGTCGTCCGCACGGCTCGGATAGAGGTGGGGGGAAAACTGAGTCCGTTGGTGGAGCGACGTCGCCCAGCTGCAGGGCGCCCCCCGTGATTGGTCGCGGCGGATCGAGATGGGCTTGCGCCAGTGAATGGCTTCGAGCTTTCGTTTCAGAACCTTTGTGCGCCGCCGATGGCCTAATCCCTAACTACGGTGAGTGGTAAGAGTGACCGTTGATGCATCTTGACATTCAGGGTCTTCCTTCCTTTCAATGGATCGGGACTGGCGCCCGCTTGGGGAAGTGCAGAAACAACCTGGAACAGGGACATCCCATCGTCCGGGGTTTGGATTAAGATTTTCCGACGAGGGAAACTATCACACCACTCCCAACTACGCTTGGAACTCAAGTGATAGTATGCAAAAGAATCATGGTCCGACCAGGTAAATCACCATCTGAGACCAGCCATCTGAATAGGCAAATACAACACAAACAATCGTCATGGCAGTGGCAACAACAAAAGGTGCGCGCTGCTTTGTGCTGCTGTGCTGCTGTGCTGCCTGCAAGGAACACTCAAAGTCTGGGCCCCACCGGGCTGCAGTGCCTGTTGTGGCTTTCCCCGAAGAGGCTAAGTGGCTGGGTCCGCTGTCTGACTCTGCCAATGGCCATTGGATGCTGCAACACCTTAATTTCCGGAGGTCCACCGACGAGGATTGGCGACGTGGGAAGGCCAGGTACCATTATTTGGTCACAATGGATCAGGATACCCAGGAGGCGTCCCAGTCCCGTGGTTGGCTCAGCCTCTGCACGGTTAAGGAGAATGCTATTTCAGGCACAGCAGCGGGATGAAATCATGAAACCGCAGAGAAGCGGAGAGGCAAGAATAGAAACCGAGCTGACTTTGCAGTCTGACAGCCACCTCGGGTGGTCTTCCGGGAGTGATTATTTGCCCCTTTACAACGGGATATTCGAAATGGAATCACGGCATTTCTGAAGTCAGAGCAAGGTTCTACCCTACGCATGGACTCACGGTCAATTATTGTCAATAAACCCATGGGTTATCGTCTGCCTCGTCGATCCCCATCTCACTCAGCTTCTAGCACTTCATAGCACTACCTAGCAACGCGTGTCGATCAGATCAATTTTATTTCTGTTTGTTAATTGTTTCTGTGGAGATGCTCGATGACAGACAATCCATGCCGAGAACCGAGTCCAGGCCTGGCCCGATATATCTCTCTGGGTATCCTTAGCTTGCATTGCTACTAATTTCGCTACGAGTCAGGGCCCTTGGGGGCGTCGTCACTTTCAGGGCCCAGCCGCCACGTCCGTATCGCCCCTCGTGCCGCAGCCTCACGCCTCGGACCCCTGACTACCCCCGGACTTTGTATATCAGTACGTGTGCCCACTGTCTGTACCACTATTGATAGTGAAAAAACACACAAAGAATCTGCACCGGTCTATCCGTTCCACCATCCGAGAAAACAGCATCGTCCGGGATGGATCATCGCCGCCCGGTCTCGACCGGTCAGTGCTCAACATCCTCCACTGCGGACCGGATTGCCCCTGACCAGGCTTGGCTTGAGCCTATCTGTGAGAGGCGGTCGTCGTCGAGGGCACTCATTTGAGAAGTTTCTGGTGTCTTGGACTTGGATAAGTTCACTAACCGTCAATAGTCGAGTTGCGGTGAGACATGGTTATCCTCAACGAACCCCTGAACGAGCGTAGGTACTTCGTACACCGTATAAATGGCAAAGGGTCTGGGGCGTAAATCCCGCTGACGGGTTCTGGAAGATTCGGATATTACCGAGTTTCGGAGGCCTGGTGCTCGCTACTTGTACTACACGGCTGTCTCACCTCTGACACCTCTTCAACATCTGTCTTGAGGCTGACAGCATTCCGAGGAATGTGTCAACTTGAAAGAAAGTTCACATTCCTGCGGTGCATTGACAGTTTGCATTCCGGGGACGATGACTTGCCCAGGAGTCGGAATGGTGAAATCCGACCGGTCGCATTTTGTCCCGCTCAGCCATCACATCGCCACCACCCATCCAGTATCCTCCGTAGAAATAATTCGCGACAAGCCTTTAAATAGTCCCATCAAGCCATCGAGCTACTATTTTATCTCCTCTCTCCCACCACTCAACCCAACCCTCCGTAGCACCAGAGATCGTACCACCTCACCGACCAGATCAGATAGATCATGATACCTACACCACCACATCATGCCACCCGCCACACCTGCACCCAATCCCATCCACCACCCTCAATCCTTCTAACAATTCTCGTAAATCCAGCGCATCCTATTGGCTCAAAAATAGCACCGTCGCTCAGATCTTCCGAATTAACCCATCCGCACGTGATGTTACCCCGGATATGACCTACACCGAAGTCAAGAGGATCTGGTGAGGTGATTCGGATCGAGAGATGCCATGTCTGGCTACGAGGAAGGCTGAGGTGGTGACGGTGGTGCGATGCGTTCTTTGTTCTTTTGCGTACGGCAGTTGGGATTCCGAGTGAGTGAATAATATATTGTTGGTGATATGAGGGTGTATATATAGCCGGGTAGATGCTGTGTCTATAGCTTCGAATCAATCAACACATCTTCAATACAACGAACGATCAACAGAGATCTACATACTTCAACTATCCTACTTCCATCTTCACCTCATCGAAACAAAGAAGAAACGATAAAAATGGGATCAACAACAACCACCTCATCTGCTCGTCTGCAGAACGATTTCGGGGCTGATCTATGGGTGAAGAATACGCCTAAGCGGGTACGTATCCCTTCCCTTCCCTCTCGCATTTCCAATCCTCAGGTAAATACTAACCAATATGATATATCTAGCACCCCACAGCAGGCCGCGGTCTCTTCGCCGGGCTCCAAGACACGAAAAGCTACAATGTCGACTCTGGCTGGGCAAAGCGCAGTGCCGGAGACAACCAGGGATTCTTTGCGAGTTTATTGAGTCGGTATGTTTCTCTTTCCTTCAGTCTCTATTGATCAGGAGAGAGATATATATGTGGATGGGTAGAGGCTAATTCTGTTGTAGGTTTGTGGGTGGATCGTACAGGCCTCCTACCGATTGACTACTTTGGGTTTGGATTGGGATGGATATCATGTAATTTGTTGGCTTATACTTCTTCTGTGCCGATATGAGGGATGGATGTTTGGTGTTTGGGATTTGGTTTTGTTCAGCGGTTACAAGATTGATTTTGAGAAATTGATGATACCTTTATGATTTATCCTTGGGATGGAGGGACGGTCGGGTGTCGCGATAAGGATTTATTCCTCGCGGTGAACTGGACATGAGCTGCGGGGTCACTATTATTGTCTATGCTACCCGATCGGACATTATGGCAAAAAGCAAAGTCGGGGATTAGCGAGTGATGGAGTCTCCTGCTAGATCGGTTCTAGCGCCTGCCTGGCTACCTGGCCTTTTGCGCTCTTCCGGGTTGATACCATCGTCTTCCGCCAGCAGAGGAAGTCGGAATATCATCATTTTCGTCGGATTCCTGCGGCGTTCGATACGGAGATTATAATACAGAGACTAGAGGCCCAAAAGACACACGGGTCTCCGTCATCGCCCAACATCAATCCCATTTCAAGATAACACTCGAGCAGCCTTACAGACACTGTTGCCTGTCAGCCTATAGTCGTAGGCCACATAGGTGGGTATATGCATGTATAGGTGCCCACCCACACCACTCCGAGTGGCGCTATAACGATGGGAATGGGGGGAAGAATGGGAGAGACGTATTTTATTTTTCAGCCAGTCTCGCTTGAACCACCTGCATCATTCCCTGCTCCTCCACTCTCACCTGACAGTTAAGCGATGGCATGCCCCGCACGTAGCTTGCCTCCCACCTGAAGGACCTTTTCCTCCCCTTTCTCCCAGGTACCCGCTATAGACAGAATCGAACTGGCAAAGTACCCCAAAGCCTTCCGTCGATATAATTCCTGACCAAAAACATTACGTTACCTATCATGGCTCCATATGCCTATGCGACGCTTCCAGGAGGGCCATTTACTCGGATGATTCGCCTTTTGCCGAATAGGGAAAGGGATGCCTCAATCGAGTGCGGCCTCTTCGACTATGATCTTTCAGACTCAGACCGCGGAAATCATCTCTACGAGGCGCTATCCTATACATGGGGAAGTCCTGATAGGACCCATTCAATCAATATAGGTGGCTCTTCTCTTCCTGTGACCGAGAATCTACATACGGCACTGTCGTACCTTCGGGACCATCAACTGGAGAGAACCCTATGGGTTGATGCGATCTGCATCAACCAGGAAGATGAGGGGGAGAAGGAGAAGCAGATCCCGCTCATGCGAAGTATCTATGCACAAGCCGATCGCGTCATTGTTTGGCTTGGAAAGTCGGACAGTGATGGTGGCAACGCACTTGAAATTATTCGTCGGCATGCAGAAAGCAAGAGGCCGATGAGGTCAAACTCCAGCCACTATTTTCAACGAGTGGATTACAGTACTTGTACGGAGCTGCTCAAGCATGATTGGTTTCGCCGCATCTGGGTAAGAAAGGAGTTGAAGATTCTGATCGATATTATATCTAACATCTAGAATAGGTGCTCCAAGAAGTTGGTGTCGCACGATGCGTCACTATTCAATGTGGTCTAACTCAGATCAACGGGTATGCCTTTTGTGAAGGTCTCAGCCGACTGAAGAAGAAATCTTTACCGCAGCACATCCTCCCTGTCATTCCTCTGATTAAAAATTCAATTTTTCGGCCACGACATACACCCAATTTACCTGGGACACTCTCAATAGGTGAACTGATTGACATGTATCGTTCTCACCTCGCTACAGTGCTACACGACAAGGTATACGCATTGCTTGGTCTGTGTGCAGACAACCTCAACACACCGTGCCTGAGACCAGATTATGATCTCCCATTGGATGAGGTCGTCAAGCAAGTCACAGCCTACATTTTTGGAGGGCAGTGTACTGTGAAGACTGTGCCTAACACTCACATAGCGGTTATCCAAGGCAAGGGGTGGATTTTGGGTCGGATCGACTCTGTCAAGAAGGACAGGGATGGATTTGACCAACAAAACATTGGTATCTCGTTCTGTAACATTTCCTTGGCACAAAAATTTGAGGAGAGTTGGGGAACGAAATGGCTACTTCAAACTCCAGCAGTGTCACTCCAGCCGGGTGATATTGTCTGTCTCTTGCAAGGAGCTTCCCAACCAAGCATTGTTAGATTGTGCAAAAGCCAAATCACCGTCATAACAAGTACAGTAATACCTGAGAGAGCCAGCGAGGGAAGGGAAAAGGAATCCCCTCAAAAGGTCCGCGAGAAAATTAGATCCCACATCGAGTCATGTGAAACACATGCCATTGATCTCATTTTTACATGGGCCATGCTAACGGCCAACGGCGAGGACATTGATGGGTCAAATGGTTCAATGCAGCTCGCGCCGAAATGCCTAGAGGCTTGGGAGGGAGAAGAGGAAGAAGTCTCAAGATGTCAGAAACTCGTCATGGAAGACATTGCTGTATTAATAATGGAGCAAGATGACCTCGAAAGCCAAATGCAACCGATAAAATCGCTCCTTCACCAAAGTCCAATGAAGATCCCGGTCAACGAGAGACTGCTCAGGGTTGCAGTAGCACACGAATGGTATCATTATGAACTTACAGAGCTTTTCCTTTGCGGCCAATGTGAGAATATACCGATCACGGACGCATCGCTCGAAGCAGCAACAGATGACATTTACAACCTTATGAGGCTACTTTTTTACCGAGAAGATGTCATACTGATCTCTGAAAGCATACTGAAGGCTGTAATATCAAGCGAAAGTCAAAATACTTTTGAAGTCTTGAAGGTTTTATACCAATACCAGAAGAACCTACCGATTTCTGAAGATGTACTCAATGCTGCACAAACCAAGGAGATGAAAATAATCCTTGAGAGTTTGAGACTTTTTGATTATCAAGAACCAATTTCTGAAGAGATGATGGTGATAGCAGCAGCAGCAGAACCTATATATGATGGACATGAAATCATAAAATTTTTCTACCAACACCAGGAGAGTCTACCAGTCACTGAAACTGTGGTTCAGGCAGCAGCAGGAAATGGATCTTGTGGACATAAAATTATGGAGCTTTTCTACCAGCACCAGGAG